>JAFLJL010018776.1:22500-25000 GCA_018398815.1 Conus ventricosus | reverse complement strand
AGGGTCTCCCTGACATTACTTCCTCAGTAATGGTCCTGTGACCTCTCTGCGAGGTGTGACGCTCATGCAGCAGGCGATTGCGGAATGGTCTTCTTGGTCTGGGCATGTCCACAGCACATTTCTGGAAGCCAGACCACCAAGTACCTTCTTTCCCCGTGTCATCTGTACAGCCAGTGGTCTTTGCTTGCTGTATAAGACATGCTGCTCTATGGACAACTAAAGAAAGGACAACGTGACCAAGCACGGCTTCTCGAGAGATACTTGAAGGCCAACCTCACAAGCTGCCGTGACTAGTCCGTGATTGGAAGATGCCGACCTTGACAGAACACAGTGGAAGCAATGGTGTACCCAGAGCACAAAGTCATTCGAGCGCAACAGAGCAGCCGCCATTCAGGAAAAGAGGAATCGGAGAAACGGGTCCCATCCTTGCAGGACTCCATTCCATGCAGCGTCTGTGGAAGACTTTGTGCCTCAAGAATTGATCTTCATTCCCACATGAGGACCCACATCAGCAGATGACCTGCTGGCCTACTCGTCCGTCAGACAGGACGGGAGAATTGATCTTCATTCCCACTGAGGACCCACATCAGCAGATGACCTGCCTGCCTACCCATCCGTCGGACAGGACGGGAGAATTGATCTTCAAGAGTGCGGATGACCCCCAACTTACGTGCCAAGGGCTTCGCAACTTCAGGTTCTGGTCTGTGTGAGTACGCTTTCGAGAAACAGAGGGGCAAAGCCTGGCTCTGCTCTATGGATTCCTGCCTCTGCCACAGCAATACTGAGACTCTCCTCCACCTTTTGTTTACATTGTATGGCGGGGAGCCGACTATCCAGGTGGGTGAAGAACTCCCCCACAACAGACTTCTCCGAAAAATCTTCTCCTCAAGATCCTTCAGGAAAAGATCCACCGCAGTAGGACTTACAAGAGACCCCCTAGATGCTGTATGTGTCTGTTGGTGGAAGTGTCCCTCAAAAGCGGAGAAACAACACCTCAGAAGCTGGTAGCTGTACTCTACCAAGAGTGACGTGCGCTGCGGATGATTGAGATGAGCCTGAAGTCTGTGACTGATGGTCTGAATGCTGTCCGTCTCTGGCACACTGGCTCAGGGCTGTGTCATTGGAGGACAGCGGCAGGCCATTGGCCAGGAGGTCAACAGAAAGCTGAGTGTTGACAAAGTCTGTGACGTCAGCCGTGACGTGCTCAGTCTGTCCTTCCAAGGAGGACAACACGTCAGCGATAAATCCGACAACCTCAGACCTGAATGGAAATCCGTAGCATCATCTTCATCATCCTCATCCTCTTCGATCAGCACTTCAAAAAAATTACTGGCATTCCTGGATGTGCAAACTTAGGGTGTCACTCATGAGATACAGACAATGCTCAATGACCCTATCTGGTCAAAATCCCACCTGGTTTCTCATGTGTCCCGTCACCTATACAGACAACGCTCAATGACCCTAGCAGGTGTAAATCCCACCTGGTTTCATGTGTCCCGTCACCTATACAGACAACGCTCAATGACCCTATCAGGTGTAAATCCCACCTGGTTTCTCATGTGTCCCGTCACCTATATAGACAACGCTCAATGACCCTATCAGGTCAAAATCCCACCTGGTTTCTCATGTGTCCCGTCACCTATACAGACAACGCTCAATGACCCTAGCAGGTGTAAATCCCACCTGGTTTCACCGGTGTCCCGTCACCTATACAGACAACGCTCAATGACCCTATCGGGTCAAAATCCCACCTGGTTTCTCCGGTGTCCCGTCACCTATACAGACAACGCTCAATGACCCTATCAGGTCAAAATCCCACATGGTTTCTCCGGTGTCCCGTCACCTATACAGATATGACCCTATCAGGTCGAAATCCCACTTGGTTCCTCCGGTGTCCCGTCACCTATACAGACAACGCTCAATGACCCTATCTGGTCAAAGTCCTATCTGGTTTCTCTTGTGTCCCTTCACCTGGTTGAGATGGAAATAGATACAGACAACGCTCAATGACCCTATCTGGTCAAAATCCCACCTGGTTTCTCTTGTGTCCAGTCACCTATACACACAACGTTCAATGACCCTATCAGGTAAAAATCCCACCTGGTTTCTCTTGTGTCCCGTCATCTTGTTCAGATGGACATGAAAACCACGTAGGACTTGAAGTCATTGTACCCACAAAATCTACTGTAAGTCATTGTACCAACGAATTCTACTGTACGTCATTGTACCCACAAAATCTACTGTAAGTCATTGTACCAACGAATTCTACTGTAAGTCATTGTACCCACAAATTCTACTGTAAGTCAGTGTACCCACAAAATCTACTGTAAGTCATTGTACCCACAAATTCTACTGTAAGTCATTGTACCCACAAAATCTACTGTAAGTCATTGTACCCACAAATTCTACTGTAAGTCATTGTACCCACAAATTCTACTGTAAGTCATTGTACCCACAAATTCTACCAAATACTCTCCTGTTCTCTAGGTGAATATCAAAG
>JAFLJL010018776.1:0-17500 GCA_018398815.1 Conus ventricosus | reverse complement strand
ACTTGACCTTCAGCGGAGACATTCTGGATCGCTGGCACCAGATTGGGTCGGCGCAGGGTTTGGCGTCGGACCTAGAAGTGGCCACGTTTCTGATCCAGCAGTGAGTGCTGTCCCTTTGCCGTACTTCTGGTTCTTGGGTGAAGGCTGGGGGTTAGTGTCAATGTACATGTAATAGCATGGATGAAACCAGATGTCTGTAAATGCCATTTAGTAACCGGCTAATCCTATGGCAACTGTGGTGAAATAGGTTCTTTCTGACACCAATTACTTTCGGACCTGATTCTGCTTTATGGAGTGAGTGCTCACTCACAGCAGTGCAGAAATCGCACTTTGGCCTCAAGGGTTTACATCTGGGGAGAATTTTTTTTCTGTGAGCTAGTAAGGATGGCTGTTTCAAACACACACACACACACAATGAGAAACCCCTTCACACCCCCCCCCCCCCCCCTGCATAATCCATCAGACTTGTGTAGTTACCATTCATTTTACAAATGGTTTCATTGTTTACTTGCTGTTATTTTTTTTTGTATTAGAGAATCCTTTCAGTGGTACACATCAGTCATTTATCTTTACAGATTTTGTGGAACTGTTCTGATTTGTGCATTTTTCATCTTGAAAGGAAGTGCCCAATTTGTGCAACGCTGTTACTATATGACTTTTTCCTACTGTCTGTCTTTTTTGAGTTTTAAGATCTTTTTATTGTTTTATTGTAGGTGGCCAGAGTATGTCATATCTTGTTCAGGTCAGTGTCTTTTAATCCACTGAGAATTCTGTTAGTCGGTATTAAATCCTCCCCATTATCTTCTGTTTGAGTGAGTGCAGGTTGTTTTCCTGTTTTCTGTAGCAGATCTTAAGAAAATTTCCCTTGCCCTTTAGGCATGGTCCTTTCAGTGCTGTGCACAACATGTATCTGTTCAAGGCAGAGACAGTTCTTTTTCCCAGTCCCGCTATTTGATTGGTTCAAAGCACAGTAGTAAATGTAATGTTAGTTTTACATCTTTCATGTTATCACATGTCCTGTGTACAACATGTATCTGTTCAAGGCAGAGACAGTTCTTTTTCCCAGTCCCGCTATTTGATTGGTTCAAAGCACAGTAGTTTATGAAATGTTAGTTTTACATCTTTCATGTTATCACATGTAGAGAACGGGGAAAAGCTCATTCTGGCTCACCCGCCCTCAAACCAGTTTTCGGGCGGCTGACTCCAGAATGAGCTTTTCCCCGTTCTCTGATAAGTAAGACTTCAACAATGAATTAAAAATGATAATCCATCACACGTTTTCAATAACCAAAAAATAACGACCCTACAAACAAACATACTGTGTAGGGTTATCCGTTTTTAATACTAATTTACTAAACTTTTCAGATTTTAATTTTTGTTTAATCCTATGTTTTTCCTGGTCATTTTCATAACATCATTTTCACGCAAACATTCATCAAATGAGTCTCTGTCTTTCATGTGAAATAAAACTACAGTCTTTAACTGTTCTCTAAAGTCTTTTAAAACCGAGTTATATTTTTGACATAAAATCCACACACTTATCCCAGCATGTCTTCCACTGAAAGCCAGTTTTGACAAAGTGTTTCTCTTTTTAACTATGTCTCTTTCTGCCGAACAGTCATCTATAATAAATAGTGTCTGCGTTCCTTCAAACAGTTTATAAAACTGTTCTAAACACTCACTCAGTTTATTGCTAGGATCAACTAAATATATTTCATCATCTGTCCATATAAACCTTCTATCATGATATGCTTTGTTCCATTTAAGTGTTGGACAGAAAATCACAATATGATTAAAATTATAACGATAAACTGTTTGTAACAGGTTGAGGATAAATATTGTTTTTCCACAACCAGTTTGTCCACAAATTAATGAACAATGAGGGGTTTTTGTCATAAAGTTTAACTGCTCCATAGTTTTATAACAGAATTTAATCTAATCCAGTTATTATTTTTATCATACTCTCCGTCAAAACTTGTTCAGTATAATAAAACCCTATGAGGCCTAAATGTGTAAGATTAATCCAATTCAGTTCTGTAAGATTGTTTCTATTTAAGTCACATTGATTTTGTTGCTTGTTGTTATGATCTTAATATCCTCACCATTGTGAAAACGACGATGGTAACTTTAAGACGTTTAACGTCTAAGTTTTGCCAGCTAATATTAATTCCTTTTATAAGGACGTCACTAACGCCCACAACCCCATCCCTCTCCACATCTTTAAAGACAGAAATTTCAAATATTATTGTGAACATGTCTCCTAATTTTCTGCTTGGAAAGAACTGTAATTTTGTAGAAGCTTTCTTTAAAACCGTTTCTTTTCTGTGGAGGATGTACTGTTTTTTCCCATACGGTGTTATTTCAATTTCTTTCCGGCTATTGTCGTCCGGCATAAGACTTACATGTAAAGGGCCAGAGTTGAATGCTTTTCTGAAACTTTTTTGACGGCTAAAAAATGTAAATGGGCTTATGAATTCAAATTTTATTTCCCATTCTAAATATGGTTCTAAGTGCCATTTGCTGTCAGGTTTTCGAACTATTTTATATTCATACTGGCCAGCATTATTTGCTTCTACATTGCGTAGTTGTTCTAGTTTAGGAAACTTTTTGTTGTCGCTAACCTTTTGCGTTTATAATCACCATCTTTAGTGTACTCAAAACCATACAAAGCGCCTATCTCACCATTTGTTTCAAAGTCCGCAACGTCTGCAAGGTCTTTTAATTCTAAAGTTATACACCTCACAGGCGCTAATGTAACTCCCGATTCTTCTGGCCCACGCGACATTATTTTTTAGTACAGTTTATTATTTTATTTCCAAAACAATGTGCAGGTTATCACATTTCACAACTTTCCCCGCTTTGTCTTTGATTTTTATATTAAATGATCCGACCCTCCCACAAACTAATCTTTTAAACTGTAAATTAGGGAATTGTATAATTTCATAATCGCAATATGCAGCTTTCCCTGACGGAAGAGCTCTTAAAACAGTTGAGGGCCTTCCATCATATAAGTTTTCATCAGTGCTCAGCTCATCCAAATGAACATAGAGTAATGAATGTAATGCAAGATCGAGCGGGTTTTCTCCCTCATAAGTAGTTTTGTTTGGTGTAACTCTAAATCTATAATTGTTAGCTGCAAAGCCTAACATTTTAGCTAGCTCTTTATCAAAATAGTAACCTCCTTCTTCTTCAGGCTTGAATGTTAACATTGTTTTTAGATTTGCATTGTTAAGTTTGAGAGTAATGTCGAAGTTACTCATTGCTTCTTTTAGTGAGCAAAACCCGTAATAACCATCAGGTATTGTTAACTGGCTAACTTTGGCCCCTGTTTTGTCAACTTTTAGAACCTTATTATTCTCCTTGGCTTTGCTTATATTAAACCATACGACTTTGTAGAATATTTCATGGAGCGCGACCGTTCTGGTTCCGCATTCGTTATTAATAGCATGTTCTAAAAACGAAGGACGGTCTTGTGTTGTTATTGTTACAAACATTTTTTAAACGAAATAAAAATGAGTGCATTCAAATATACTAATGCAAAATATTCTGTTGGGCCGCACTACAATCTTAAAAATATAACAACCGATACTCTTGACATTTCTGTGACTCAGTCTGACGCCTTTCAAGCAAAGGTTAGTACTCCCATTAAACAGATATCTTAACCCCCCTATTAAAAAAGACTACATCGCAAAAGTGTGGTTCAGTCATCCGATGCAGTTTTTATCAGAACCAGTTAAACTTTGCTGTGTTTTGTGCATCAACTGGGTGTGGAGTGTCGTATGCTGATCACTTAAATCATCCTGATCCTTTGGTGAGGTCAGTGTACAGATTTCATTTTTATTACACCTTCAGACGTATTTTGACTGAACTGCAAGCGCCATTACCAAATGACAAACCGTTTAATCCATTCAGCAACAGAACAGACATGAAGGCTTTTGAAAGAATCTGTAACGAATTCAATATTAACATCAAGACAGACTTTAGACAAAAGTCGGATCTTAATCATGGCTTAGGCACCCCTTATTATTGGGGCGTGCACAGAAAATATAAGTATGACTGGAATCCTCCTTACACATCTTTCTCTTCAGGCACAGGTGTTCACCTTGGGTCCATAGAGCAAGAGCATAAAACAGCATGGACACATTTATCTTAGACACTTCTAAGGGCCTAACTAGAGCGTGAATAGAACGAATAAACGACTCTATTCGTACTTACGTTTGGTGTTTGCTAGGTTCGCAAGCACAGGCAAGATCGAGCATAACTGATCCTTCTACTGGCTTTGACGCGCAAAAACAGTACTTGGCAAATTTAGAGGACGCCATTAATTCTACAGTTGATTTGCCTTCAAGTATAAAAAGGTACCAAAATGTTTTACAATACGCAAGATCGAAAGTAGACTTTGCTGTTGGCACTGGTTTATACATGCTACCTTCTGACCTTAGACTCCAGGTAGGAACAATAATGAACTACAACAATGAAATTCTTGTTGCAGGAAATGAACAGAAGGTTGGACAAAACGACATAAATTCTGAGCCAGTAATATTGCAAGCAGTAAACAAACAAGATGACCCCCCAAGAATAAGTCATCCAATCCCCAAGGTCCAAAGCCTAAAGGCCATTGAAGACGCGGACTCTGTTCGCGTTGACCATGAATATGAAAAGACAGCACTTGTTCTTGGATTAACTGGCCTAGGATTACTTGGTCTTTATCTTACTAAAAATTAACCCAACTATTAAGAGAACTAATGTCCATAAGTGCTCGGCCATAAAGCCAACTACTTTGCCTGCAGTAGACAAAAGCCAGCTAACAACACCCCCTAATATACCCGGTAAAGCGTCCACGGCTTTACCGGCTAATTTTTTTAATAAACCCGCAAGATGATCAAGCGTGTTTTTTTACCCATGATTTGTCAGGCGGTGATGGAGGCGATGGCGGTGGAGGCACTGGGCGTTGTCCGCCGCCGCCTGTAATAGCCATTACCAGTGTACTTATTGCAAATCCTAAGGCCGTTATAACGCTTGCTAATGTGACTCCTTGCTCTCTAAACAGTGTTCGGATTCGTTCTGCTAGCGTTGTGGTCTTCATATAAAATTCTTTGGATAGTTTCTCTTATTCTGCTCAATGAGTTCGTAATTGTTCTCGGTTAGTAGACAACGCTTCTAGTCTTGCTGATCTTTCTTGTTCAAGATCTTTTAGTCTTTGGGTTTTCTTTCTTTAATATCAGACCCTAAGTTGGCGTCATCAGCCTCAACGAGTTTTTCTTTTTCTCTTTTTATATGCTCATCTATTTCACCCAGTTTTGCTAAATTGTTTGTTAATTCGCCTCTAATGGTTCTTAAAGCATGATCAAGGGCCGCTATTTCTCGCATGGGTAGCGGTGAGTCGTGTATAGTCTTTAATGCTGTTTCTTCTGAAAAACTGGTTTCTGCCTCTATTGCATTTATTAATTCGTCTGCCGATTGATTTAATTCTTTAAGTTCCATGTTTTGCATTTGGTTATCTGTCGGGAGTTCCTGCAGTGTGTTTTGAAGTTTAGCAACTGCATCCCTATCTAATTTTGGTCTAACAAGACCAAGGCGATTTTGATCTTTCACACTGAGTCTTTGTATAATTGTACTCTTGGCTAAAAACTTTGATGGTCTGGTTTAGTTGTAAGCCGAACAAGTTGTCCTTGATCGTTTTTTCACAGACAAACGGCCATCTTTTAATTCAAAATCATTTGGGTCTATAAATTCGGGAGGTTCAAGGTCTAAACTTTTGTAAAATGCTCCAACCCTTTCTTCTGTTAATTCACGCCGTAATGAGAGCGTTGAGCGATGTTGTATCAAAGGAGCCGTTTCACTCATGTTGTCTCCAGGATCTAAAACATCATAATCTTCATCTTCAATGCCTGCCATTTTCTTTAATAATTAACTTTTTATTTTGTTTTAAAAAAATGTCGCAAACATATGGTTCAATTCTTGACCCTCATAGAAGACTGAAAGAGCCCTTTGGTGTGAAGGGAAATAAACGGAATATTACTGTTCCAAATAATCCATCTACTATTGATGCAGATCAAATTCTACTGTCAAATTTCCAGACCTAGGAGCAGATGAAGTGATTGTGCCAGGCTCTGCGCGTCTACTTTTAAATAAAACTCGAATCAACAACAGACACAAACAGGACAGTTGTCCAGAATTTGGGGCGGGCAATCGTTAAGAAAATTTCTATAAAACTTGAGGGGCAAGAAATATTTTCTTTACACAATGCAGACATATTTTTAACCTATTCTGATATATGGCTAACCGGGAATGAAAGGGCTGATCTTGCGTTTCAAGGAATCGAAAATGAAGAAGCACTAAAACATAGAATAGGCGCCGCAGATACTAAAGACGGCAAAAAGTAATGTGGCTGTAAATTTTGCGTATGGAAATCGCTTTTCTATTCCCTTAGATTTTGAGTTGTTAAAAGCGCATGCCCCATACTTTCAAGGAGCATTAAAGACAGATTGTCATATGAACTAACTTTTAATGAATACAAACGGGTTATCAAATCATCAGACACCGAAGCAAAGTACAAACATTTCTGGCATCTCGTTAGAGTTTGACGTTTTTTAGCAACCCTAATTTAGCAAGGCTGATTGAGCAACAATATCAGTCAAAATTAGCAATATAAATTTCGAAAGAGTGATTCATCATACAACATATCCCAGAAGCAGGGCAGACACTATATGGAATTTTAGTTTTAGTGCCGCAACAAGATCGCTTAAAGGTATTTTATTGCTGTGTGAAGATGAAAAAACCGTTCAAAAGAGGAAGTGAAAAGTTATTAATCCTAAATAACGAAAGTACAATGTTCGATTGAGGGTAGCCCTAACCAATCTACGCTAGCGGCTTAAACCTTATCAGCATTTTGATGAAATAAGAAAATTGTTTGGGGTGGGGGGGTAGAAATCCAAGGGTAGACCTTGTGTCTAAAGATTTACATCTTCACAGTGTAAGACTTGATGATTATTTAACAACAAAATACGGTTTATGGATTGACCTAAGTCAACAGAGGATAATCAGTTGCATGGAAGCGGGAGAACTGTGAGAGACGTAATAAACATTCCCAAATTGATAAAGAAGAAGAAGCCGATAAACCACTTAATGCACATTTGTTTTTAATATATGATGCGCAGCTGAATATTCAAGATAACAGATTAAAGATATACAATACTAAATATTTTTATTTATAAAAGCATGTCTGTTCAGGTTTATCCAAATGTGCCTACAGCGCCGCCAAAAGAAGAGATAGTAGAAACCCCCAAACATAAAAACCTTTAGATTAACAAACATTACGCAAATGCAGCAAGTACTAGAGCAAGACCTTTCAAAATACAGCAAAGCCAAACGAAGGTATTCTGCTGCCTTCAATGCTGTTACATATGTTAATACTGGAACATCAACTATAAGTGCTCTATCGCAGGAACGAGTGTTGGTCTCTTAGCAACGGGCATAGGCGCACCCGCAGCTTTGCCTCTAGGCGGTTTGTCTTTAGCTCTTGGCCTGTGTTCATTAGCCGTAAGTGCTGCTAGCAAAAAATTAAAAACTAAAATCCAAAAGCACACAGCTATGGTTCAACTAATAACAGCTAAACTTAGTTCGTTTAAACTGATAATAAATAAAGCACTAGTTGACTCAAACATCACGGACGGAGAATTTAATCGTTTACAGGCCGATTTTGATGACTACAAAAGACAAAAGTTTGATCTTCAAAGAAAGGCGAGGACAAGTTTTTCTCAACAGCCAGACGCCGAGCAGATAAAAAAGGAATGCTTAAAAAAAGTAAACGAAACATTAAACTCTGTTCTAAACAGCTCGCATTAACAACACCAAAAGGTGTTTATGCTTTAGTTTATGAGTCCAAGCGTAAAAAGACCGCCGATATTGATTCTGATTAAGTATTTTTTTTTTTTTTAAATAAATATTTTGAGTTAGAAAAGAAACTCACCATGGCTAAGACATATGAAGGACCAGACGAATTGTTTGAAGGAATGCTCGAGGGAGAGCGTTTGTCAAGAGCACTGAATGATATTGATTTAGAAGTCATTAATCCAGCAAACGTACAGGCAAGCGTTGTTCATGCTATTTCTCAAGTTCCAGGTAAACTAACAATAGACCCGCCAGTTAAAGTAATGTTAGCTGTTTTAATCGACTATATAACAATAAATGAAGAAAATCAAGAAGTCTGGGTCTCGACTAAACAACAGGTTATTCTTTCTCATAATGACTTAACACCCGTTGGGCAGACGAACTGCTTGCACAGTTTGACGCTGCCGCTGAAGAAGCCAAAATGAGAGGCTCTGGTTGGTCAGAGGGCGAAGTCTTAGAGATCAGATTAAAACAGGCTAAGTATGAGCCGATTGTAGGCAGGTCTTACATTCCACTACCGCCAGCATTAGTTGCAAAAAGAGCAGTTTTTAAACATAAAGAATTCAGACGACAAATGTTTTATGTGGTGTGTTCTCGCAAGGCTGCATTACGCCCGCAAAAACGCAGAGAGAGTGTCTAACTATCACCCTTACATCAATGATCTTAACTTTAGTGGGGTGTCCTTTCCTGTTAGTGTAGACCAAATTGATCAGTTTGAAGAACAAAACAAACCAATAACTGTCAATATCTACACGTGGGATGAGGAAACAAATCTACAACCCATCAGAGTGTCCAAGAACAGTCCAACGATTGGCGAGCCAGACAAAAATCATGTTGACTTACTACTGATGCTTTCACCAGCGGGGCTACCGCATTACACATTGATACGAACAATGAGTAGACTAATGCAGCATACTTCAAAACAAAGACGCAAACAAGAATTCTGTAGAAAATGTTTAACAAGAATGCCATCTGTTCAAGCCGCGAGTGAACATATAAAACATTGTATTGGCCCAGTTGACTGTAATACAGAACTAATTACGCCCCCAGAAGGCAGTAAAGTTAGTTTTAAGAACTGGAAACGGCTGCAAAATTCTCCATACGTAGTTTACGCAGACTTCGAGTCGCTTATTGTTCCTTATGAAGGGCCAATCCCACAGAAACTTCCGAAACAGTCTTAATGAGTAATCATCAGATCTGTTCATTTGCATTCATTATTGTCAGGTCGGATGGCATCCATTCAAAGCCAGAATTATATAGAGGCCTAATGCTGCAGAATACTTCTTAGAACGCATGCAGCAAGTGCGTAATAACTGTTCTAATAATCTAAACTTATCTGAAATCATAATGACACCTGAAGACCAACAACAGTATGCCTCAGCCACACATTGTTGGATTTGCGGTTTAGAGCTAACGCCCAAGAGTGTAAATCCAACAGTAAGAGACCATGATCACATTAGTGGGAAGTTTAGAGGAGCAGCGCACAGTAAATGCAATCTTCAACTAAACTTTAATCCTAAGACATGGAAGCTGCCCATCTTCTTTCATAACTTGCGAGGTTACGACTCCCATCTTATAATGAAAGCAGTAGACGACGCCTTTAAGGTGTCATGCATTGCACAGTCATCAGAAAAGTACATGTGTTTCACTTTAAATAACATGTCTTTCTACGACTCTATGCAACACATGATGGGATCATTAGAGTCACTGGCTATGTCCTTAAAGACCTGCCCAATAACGGAAGAATATTTTGACCCAACTCTCGTTAGAAAGGGCGTTTACCCTTATGAGTACATGAACCGTTGGGAAAGGTTTGACGAAGATACACTTCCACCTAAAGATGCGTTCTTTTCTAGTCTTAGAGGAAAGGGCATTAGTGATTCTGATTACCAGCATGCTCAAGATGCGTGGCAGAAGTTAGATTGTAAAACGATGGGAGACTATCATGACTCCTACTTAATGGCTGATACATGTTTGTTGGCGGACGTCTTTGAAAATTATAGAAAGACCTGCATGAAACATTATAGTCTGGATCCCGCACATTACATTTCTGCGCCCGGGATGAGCTGGGACGCTTTCTTAAAGTTTACTGGAGTAAAGATTGATTTATTGTCAGATTTACCAATGATTCAGATGATTGAAAACGGATTGCGGGAGGAATTAGTATGGCGTCGCATCATTACTGTAAAGCAAACAACAAATACTTGGACGACTATGATCCAAGTAAAAGGTCTAACTATCTCATGTATTTAGATGCAAACAATCTGTATGGTTGGGCTATGGCGCAATCGCTTCCATTACGTAACTTCAAGATGTACACAGGCGGTGATCCGAAAAACATTCAAAAGGCATTAAAGTGGTTGAGCAGTTTGTCGTCGGATCAACAGCGTGGATACATTCTAGAAGTTGACTTAGAATATCCACATGAACTCCATGACCTGCATAATGACTATCCATTAGCAGCAGAAAGTCTAAAGATGAATCCAAGAGAGCCGCCTAAACTTGTGCCTAATCTTCGAGACAAAAAAAATTATGTCTGTCATTACAGACTTCTACAATTTTATTTAAGACATGGTTTGAAGTTGACACTCACTGCTGTTCATCGTATAATTGCTTTTGATCAGAACAGTTCATGAAACCATACATCATGAAGAACACTGATCTCAGAACTAAATCCACAGATGCTTCAGAAAAAGACTTTTTCAAGTTGATGAACAACAGCTGTTTTGGAAAGACTATGGAAAATCCCCACAAACGTAAAGATGTCAGATTAGTCACCAAAGAGAACGAAGCAATTAAGCTGACTTCAAAACCTAATTATCAGGACTTCAGAAGATTTCATGATCAGCTTTTTGGCATAATGATGAAAAAAAAGAAAGTCAAATTGGACAAGCCTGTATTTATTGGGTTTACCGTTTTAGAATTATCAAAGCTTTTGATGTTAGAATTTCTTTATGACTACTTTAAGCCCTCGTATCCTGAGTCCAGAGTACTTTACACAGATACAGATAGTTTTGTTTTATAGATATCCCTACTGAAGATATTTATAAAGACATGGAATTAGAAGTAGTAAAGGGCATGTAGGATGGTACGACACATCCGATTATCCTAAAGATTCGCCTTGCATTCAATTACTAATAAGAAGGTTTTAGGAAAGATGAAGGATGAATTATCTGGAAAGGTGATTAAGGAGTATGTGGGGTTAAGGTCGAAAATGTACAGTATTTCGAGCCAGGAGAAAATCATTAAGAAAGCAAAGGGAATATCTCGCAGCGTTGTGCAGTCAAACATATCACATGACAACTATAAAGAAGCATTGTTTGGCAATAAGACTTTTCATCATGACAACGTAAAACTGCGATCTAATCTACATGAGATCAACACAACGGTTGTAACAAAGAAGTCGTTAGATAGAACAAACACAAAACGTGTGTTTGTTAATCCAGAGTTTTCATATGCAATTGGGCACTGGAGGACCGCATAAACAGGGGGGTTTATATTTTTCATCAACTTTTATTATAAGATCAATCATAGCTTCATCCAATTCAGCTAATTCTTTTTTCATGTTTGCTTGATGTGCTCGAATTTTTTCTATTATTTCAAGATATTCTTTTTCCCCAATTTGGGGGTTTGAGTTGTAGGTGATCTGGATGATTTAGCATGCATTGATTAATCCCCGAAAATGTTTCCTTAATAGCATTACACGCATGAAATGATTCCCGTATCATTTTCAAGGTCTCTTCCTTTACCATTCTTGTTTCGTTCTGCGCTTCCTTCTGAGCTTCCATTTTAAACTCAAATATATTTACGTAAATTAATTAAGCGGAACTGTGTCTGGTGGGATTATCTGCAGTTCTTCTTTCACAAAAGATCTTTGAGGAGCTGGTTGTTTTGTTGTGTCAGTTTCTCGTAAATAATACACGGGCAGATTCATTTTTACAATTCTTTTTATTTCATATGGATCAACACTCCAAACTGGATCTGTTGCCCTGATGCGAGTGTCCCCTTCTGCTTCCCCCGGTAAATAAAGGTACCTTACTTTCAAACCAAATGGTAATAGTTTGCCGGATGAAGGCTCTCCTTCAACAACATTTATTGTTTTTCTTTTGATTGCTTGTACTGGTTTTAGCCCTTTAAATTCTTCATTATTCATTGCGCGCAAAACTGAAGGCAGTCTTCTAACCCTTCTGTGTTGCGAGAATTGTCAATCAGCTCTCTGTGATACTGGTAGGAAAAAAGTCTTTCAGCTAACTGTTTGTTAAAGTTTTCAACTAAAGCCTGTGATCTGTGAACTCCCGGAATGCCTCTTTTAATGGTAACTCTATGTTTTAACAATAATTGATTCACTTGACCTTTAAATTCTTTTCCATCATCAACTTGAATCATGCGAGGATAAGTTAGCGGGCCTCGTTGATATATTAGTTGTATAGCACAGCAACAGCAGAAGCACTCTTTTGTGTTAATGGTTCCGCATCTTTGTATCTTGAAGCTACGTCAATGACTGTAAGTGCGTATTTAAATCTTTTTCGTCTAATCGTATCAGAGGGTAAATATAGAAGGTCCATTTGATGGGTGTCGTTTGGAGTTGTGTTCAACAAAGTGTGGTCTCTGTATTCGTTTAGGCGCAGGTAAATAAATTTGCCAAATCGCTTGTTTAGATAACCATTCCTTTGCTGTTTGTTCACTGACTCCAGCTGCTTGGCTTAGCTTTTTGATTGCTGTTATTCCCTTCCAATATCCTTTTGGCGAATAATAGATTTTGTTCATTTTTTATTCAGCAATATTATGTGCAACAAAATACACAACAGTCATACCAAAGGCAATAAACGCGATTTCTTGCATCTTTTGTTTTTCTGATGGTTGATAAAAGTCACTGAAATTTTGGTGGGGGCAATGTCTCGATTGGTTTGCCCGTTACAAGATAATATTCTTTTATCGCCTGGTCAACATCTTTAAATGTGTAAGCTGCATGTCCCTGTTTTTTCAGTTTGTCGTTAATAAAATCTAACTGCTCGATTCTCTGCTTTTCATAGCGATCTTGTGCTGCAGCTAGTTGCTCCACAGCTTTGTTATGTCTTTTTCTCTCGCCTTCATCTCGCAGTTTACTAAATGCGTAATTACTTCCACTAAAGCAAGCGCATTAACCACAGCGCCGCCTATCATCATTACGAGTGAAGCCATTTTTTATAAATGTATTTTTTATTTACATATTTATACTGTCTGGATTATTCCTTGCTTGACTAGAAAATCTTTCGTGGCAAACGAAGCTGCAATAATAGCAATCAGCTTTGCTGAATCCTCAAAGTCTAGTTTGCCAAGATCTGCTGGTTTAATTCTTAACAGGCTTTTACCAAGCATCGTGTATCCTACACTTAGACCCCCAATAACAGCAGAATGGTATACAAGGTTGGCGACAGTTTTTTCGGTGCTCATTTAAAAAAATAAATAATTATAATTAATAAAAACATGAACAGCGATGATCTACTACAGCTACAGGGCGGCCTAAACCTTCCTGAACTTATGAATGACCAAGTTGATGACCAAGCTATTATGCCCAAAAAGGAGAGGCTGTATTCTTTGGCAGCATGTGGGAAAACAAAACAGTTCCTCGGAACTGAATCAGCATAGAACAGATTCAACAGATGTCGCCGCAAGACATTATAAAGTATCATAACAGGTATGAAGCGCAGCTGGGGTCTAGAATGGTGAAAAGTGTGGGGCAAACGGTTCTTAGTTTGTACACTAAACTAGTCAGTAGATTTGCTCCCATTGATTCTGAACAAGATCTTACGTATGATTTAACGCAAGATCCAGTTTTAACAAAGTCATTAGAGTCTCTAGGATGTGATCTATACTACAGATTTGGAACATTGTTATCGCCATTAATCATGGGATTAATAACTTTTAATCATATAGATTTTATTTCCCTTCAAAATGACCGAGCCAGAAATATCAGCAGAACCAGAAAACGCTGAATCAGGTGGAGAAAGTAACCAAGCCAGAAAATCAGCAGAAAACACTGAATCAGGCGGAGACCAGTGCAAAGCATCCTCATCCTGGGCGTGTTAAAAGCAGGAAAAAAATTAGCAGAGTGGAACAGACAAAAAAAATTAATGTTACAGAATATAACTTATCATGAAAACATAACGCCGCCAACGCCAGAACAAGTTGATTCAATGCCAGCTATAAAAACTCCATGTGATTCAAGGCCTACAGCACCAAAGTCTTCATGGAATATTGAACTTAAAACTGTTGCCATTTTTGGCGCCCTTGCTGCTGCTGGGGCGGTTATTACTGTTATAAAATATATAAACAATGGCAGCCAAAACAAAAGCAATCAAAAAAATCTGAACCGCTAAAATACAAAAAACAACAGCACGCCAGCACCGCCAATAACAAAAGATCATTTTGATCCATTTCAGATGGAATAATATTTTAAGAACTTAAATTTAAATTTTTTTAATAAAAATAGAACATGGCGTATTATAAAATGATGGTGTCAATAAATAAAGACATGGAGTCTATAAAAGACATTTCCATAGACCAGAATTGTAATCAATGCGGGTGCTTAGGATGTAAGAACTTCATTAAGATTTATGCAGAGAACGCTGAGCAAGACATCCTCAACGATGACGCGTTTTTTCAGGCGTGTGTGTACTATATTAGACATCTACTATTTAAGATAAAAACATAGATTGTATTTTTTTGATAAGATAACTTAAATAAGAACTTGGTTGTACTTAAAGGATGACTTAAGGATGACTTAATCAAGAACTTATTAAGAACTTGATGTAAATTAATTAAGAACTTAATTAAGAACTTAATTAAGAACTTGGGGTGTATTTGATTAAAAACTAATTAAGGACTTGGGGTAACTTAATCAAGAACTTATTAAGAACTTGATGTAACTTAATTAAGAACTTAATTAAGAACTTGGGGTAACTTAATTAAAAACTTAATTAAGGACTTGGGGTAACTTAATCAAGAACTTAATTAAGGACTTGGGGTGACTTGGGGGTGAAGGTGTCAAGTGTCTCAAAGTGGAACTGGGGCCACTTGCTTTGTGACTGAAGGCCAGCAACTAGGTCAAACGTTCCTACTGTGAACACTTGACCCCAGTTTACTGCTGCGCTTTGTAGGTCAAACGTTCCTCATAGGAACGTTTGACCTAGTTCGCTGCTGTGCTCCTCTTTTTCTCAACCAGGCTTGCAACTGGCTTTGGCAGAGATTACAGCAGTTAATGCTGTAGCCGAGCTTTTATGGCAGCTCTAATCGCCAGTAGTAGTACATCCGTCATTGTATATTTGGAGCATTTATATGAAGATAGTGCTGGCTACACACTACTCCTCTCCATACTGGTAGATGTACTAAGACCTGCCTAACCCTATCTATTCTTGCCAGAACATTCGAAAAATCGTTATCCAGTTGCATAAGTTTAATAATACTTTGACGTTTAATATACAGTTCAGCAATGCTAATCCCCAGCTTATGGAATTTAGGATAGTTGTAAAAACATATTGAAAGCTGAATAAGTTTTCTGGCATATGAATCAGACATGCCCACCTGCGCCTGAAGAAATGAACGCCATGTTTGATGCGTTTTTGCTCTTTCAAACATGGCTTTAGCTGTCTCAAGCCAGCATCCAACAATCAACGCGTGATGAATTGTTTTGCTTTTATTTTGTTTTATCAACATAGCACCGCCTTTTTAAAAAAGGAAGCATCTCATCAACAGTTAAACACTTATTATAATTGGCCTCATCTTGTTCGCTAATGTCATTTTCATTTCCTTGAACACAACAAACCTTGAAGATAGTCGTTCATTTCCAAAGCAGTCGGTTCACTTTTTTCTTTTTCTCCACCCTCTAGGAAAGCAATACTTCTTTTCGGTTTAACTGGTAAAGGACATGCTTCACCTAATTCTTTTTTCGACAAATACTCTAACATGCAGTTAAAGTAAAACTTGTGATCTTGAATAGCACGATTCTGTTCCTCGGTAAACCGGTTCGCCATTTTAGAATAACACAGCCAAGCACACAGCACAGTAAACACGTCCTGCTAGTCCGGGAGTCAGTAGAAGAATGTGTGGTCATGTGAGCGCCCGTAAGCCTACGCTTAAATGTAACCCCCTCGATTGGTCAGGCTGCGGTAGTGTTGACGTGGCAGAGCAGGGTCGTTGACACCGCCCTGACAGAGTTGACAGTACTGAAAAGAGAGCCGACCTCTTCCAAGTTCAGCCGTGGGAACGGAGTGAAGGGTTCTAGAAGGCTGATGTCATATGTTGTAATGGGGCAGGCTGGGCGGGAGGGAGTGGGGTGAAGAGGAGGGGAGAAGAGGGGGAGGAGGTGTGGCGGTATTGATTTTTTTGGCCTCACAGTTGTCAGCAGGCTAGAGCGACCGGCTAACTTAAAACGCAGACACTATTTATTATAGATGACTGTACAGCAGAAAGAAACACTTTGTCACAAACCCGGCTTTCGGTGGAAGACAATGCAGAGAACTAATAAATAGTGTGTGTGTGTGTTCGTGTGTGTGTTGTGTGTGTGCGCATACGCACGTATTTTGTGAAACGCAGAACACGTATGTCTATGGCTCCGAGACTGGTCTCTCCTCCGTGTCTAAATGAAAATATTATTTAAAACCACAAGCAATCCTTTGCCACAACGTTGCTCTGAGGACCAACTTGACCTTAGCGGGCTTTGGCTGACGACCCCACGCTGTAGTAAGTAATCGGATAACCTAGTGCACCAGCACCGCCGTTTGTATATGGGCGCGTTCAGCCACGGCTGCTTTCCCCGTTCTCTCATGTCCTGTGTACAACATGTATCTGTTCAAGGCAGAGACAGTTTTTTTTCCCAGTCCCGCTATTTGATTGGTTCAAAGCACAGTAGTTTATGAAATGTTAGTTTTACATCTTTCATGTTATCACATGTCCTGTGTACAACATGTATCTGTTCAAGGCAGAGACAGTTCTTTTTCCCAGTCCCGCTATTTGATTGGTTCAAAGCACAGTAGTTTATGAAATGTTAGTTTTACATCTTTCATGTTATCACATGTCCTGTGTACAACATGTATCTGTTCAAGGCAGAGACAGTTCTTTTCCCAGTCCTACTATTTGATGGTTCAAAACACAGTAGTTTATGAAATGTTAGTTTTACATCTTTCATGTTATCACATGTATCATTTGTCCATTGCTTTTCAAATCATATCCCATTTCTGGTCAAAATCATATCCCATTGTGGTTTAAAATCGTATCCCTTTGCTAGTCAAAATCATATCCCATTGCTGGTTAAAATTGTATCCCTTTGCTTGTTAAAATCATATCCCATTGCTGGTTAAAATCATATCCCATTGCTGGTTAAAATCATATCCCATTGCTGGTCAAAATCATATCCCTTTGCTTGTTAAAATCATATCACTTTGCTTGTTAAAATCATATCACAGTGCTGGTTAAAATCATATCACAGTGCTTGTTAAAATCATATCACTTTGCTTGTTAAAATCATATCCCTTTGCTTGTTAAAATCATATCACTTTGCTTGTTTAAAATCATTTCACAGTGCTGGTTATTTTTGTCTGTGTGCAGAAATCGATATTTTGAAACATTT
>JAFLJL010018774.1:15000-17500 GCA_018398815.1 Conus ventricosus | reverse complement strand
GATGATGATGATGATGATGATGATGGTGATGACAGCTTGATGATCATGATGACGATGACGATGGTAATGATCATGATCACAGTTGTCCTGACGCTCATTTTTACGCCGTTTCCAATAAGCAGTCTACAATTTAATTGTACATTTTAGAACCTTAATAATAAGATAAGTCTCAAAATCGGTGCAGTCTGAATCTGACCCTCAACAATTAAGCACCCGTCAGACGATGCTGTCTTTTTCCCCATCTGACCATCAACAGTGACATAAATCTTCTGCTCTCTAATAACGCCTCCACTTTTTCAGGGCGAAAAGACGGGTAAGTGGGGGGGGGGGGGGGGGGGGGGGGGGGGGGGGGAGGGGGGGAGGGGAGGGAGGGGGGAAAGAGGGAGAGGAGGAGGGCAAGGGGCTCCCTCCAAGGAACCCCCAGAGACCTGCTTTCAGATTCCCTAGGCAAGGGGCTCCCTCCAAGGAACCTCCAGAGACCTGCTTTCAGATTCCCTAGGCAAGGGGCTCCTTCCAAGGAACCTCCAGAGACCTGCTTTCAGATTCCCTAGGCAAGGGGCTCCTTCCAAGGAACCCCCAGAGACCTGCTTTCAGATTCCCTAGGCAAGGGGCTCCCTCCAAGGAACCTCCAGAGACCTGGTTTCAGATTCCCTAGGCAAGGGGCTCCCTCCGAGGAACCTCCAGAGACCTGGTTTCAGATTCCTAGTAGAGTGGTGGGCATCGACTTTGTATGTCTCCAATTTCAGCCTCGGCCAGACCTCACAGTCTTGGGAGAGTGTGCGCTAGGATCTGCTCCGCTGCTCTTAAAAAGGAGCAGAGAGGGGAGAAAGTACAAGACAGGAATGTTTATAACCAAGTCTTGTATCGATGTTTTGAGGTGGTTGTGGTTTTTTTTTTTTTTTTTAGGATTTTACTTCCAACAATTCTCTTTCATTGCCGTTCCATCTCCAAATACACCAGCAGTGCCATAGCTACCGTCTGTTCATGAAGAAGATACCCCAGTAAGCAACCCTCTTCCCAAAACTATTTGCAGAAAGCAGACGGTTGAGGTAGGTAAATGTCTTCACTGAGAACGCGCGCGCGCGCGCGCGCGCGCGCGCGCGTGCGCGCGTGTGTGTGTGTGTGTGTGTGTGTGTGTGTGTGTGTGTGTGTGTGTGTGTGTGTGTATGTGTGTGTGTGTGTGTGTGTGTGTGTGTGTGTGTGTGTGTGTGTGTGTGTGTGTGTGTGTGTTTACACGAGTTAACTGAACACAACTGGACTCGTTGTGTTATTGAAAAGCGTAGTGCTTCCACAACAGTGAAACTGACAATGGGCAAGATTCTGTCTGCCAGTGAGATGTTACGGTTCATTGTACGTTGGGAATGATGGGCCAGTCCAGGATGACGTGGACCTTACACAGAGCGAAGTTGAATTACAGACTAAGTTTAACTTTGTTTATATAGGAATATGTATATGAATGTATATAGGTTTGTCTGTCTGTCTGTCTGTCTGTCTGTCTGTCTACCTATCTATCTATCGATGTGTGTTGTGTGTGTGTGTGTGTGGTGTGTGTGTGTGTGTGTGTGTGTGTGGTGCGTGCGTGCGTGCGTGCGTGCGTGCGTGCGTGAGTGTGTGTGTGAGTGTGTGTGTGTGTGTGTGTGTGTGTGTGTGTGTGTGTGTGTGTGTGTGTGTGTGTGTGTGCGTGCGTGCGCAAGAGAAAGAGAGAGAGAGAAAGAGAGAGAGGAGAGAGAGAGAGAGAGAGAGAGAGGAGAGAGAGAGAGAGAGAAACAGAGAGAGAGAGACGGGCAGACAGACAAAGACATAGAGACAGAAAAAACAGACAGACAGACGGACAGACAGACAGACAGACAGACAGACAGACAGACAGACCGAGACACTTTGACACTTTCCTATTTCATTGTCATCACACACAAAAAAAGTCTTTTGTCGAGGTGGTCACAGGGCAATAACATCCTCTCTCTTGTCGAGGTGGTCACAGGGCAATAACATCCTCTCTCTTTCATCATGCGCAGCTTTTAAGTGAACTTAAAAGAAGAACAAAAAAACAAAAACAAAAACAAAAAAACCCCGAAAACATGCTGCAGCATCTTGACTTTTAGTATATCTAATTAAATTAAAAAGAAACAAATTTCGTGCCTCCTTGTAGGCAGTGGAATAATTCTTTTTCTTTTCTCCTAAATGTTCGTCGTCGTCAATAATGCACTCAAATGAGTTTCAGTTTCATGAAGGAGGTGTCACTGCGTGCGAACTAGTCCATATACGCTACACCACATCCGCTCAGTTTTGAAACCACACTGCGCATGATTTGAAGCTGATGGATAAATGACTTAACAACTAAGATGAGAGAATTGAAGAAGAGGGTCTCGTGGCTACGACTTAGCAGATGTCTGACCTACGCATTGGCCCAATGCGCTGGCCAGACCTTGAGTGCCTACCTAACATTGGTTGTGTCCTTTTTTTCATGTACGTGTATGTAGTGAATATACAACAAATGAGTGCC
>JAFLJL010018772.1:1328-22312 GCA_018398815.1 Conus ventricosus | reverse complement strand
AACTGATGTAGAATCTACACATCATAATAACATTGTCACGAGCCGGTTTACCTTGTTTTTACTCCGTTGCTTAATAGAGAATGAAACACTAACAGCTCACGACTTTTTATAATAACTGTGTGATTGTCAAAAGGTTCACTCTCGCGCTTTCGCCACACCCGACGACAACATGTAGCTCACTTCCTCCAAACAGTCGTCTGCTGTCACTCCAACATTTATAACAGACTCAAAGAAAATACAAGTTCCAACTTTACTTGTACGAAAACCACTTAAACTTCACATTCATAATCTAACATACATTTTTGCACACCGTATTCACAAATTAACTTAAATTAGCCAACCCTAAACATTACTTTATTTCTAAACTAACTGACCTCCCTAACAAACTACTCCCCCTGACTGTAACTAGAACTCACCTAACCTCTAACCTAACCAAATTAAATAACTTCCCCAAATTCCCAACTAACAAAATTAATTCACACGCCTACGCTCTCCCAATTACTCGAACATTCTTACGACAACATTCTTAGACCCATGCTCCCATCGCTCAATTATTCCGACATTCAATTCTTGTACAAACACCACACGCAACTACAAAGTCCAGCCTCGCGCAAGCTCTCCATGACATTACAGTTCACTCAGCCACGCGGTGTTCAACAGCGGCCGCCCAGCTATCAAACATGATGCCTGCAAAAGCCGGAATAAATATATTAGAACCTAAACAAACTCTTGTTCCTATTTCGAAACATCTTAAACCTCTAAGTCGAAATGAACTACAACTGGAACCTAAAATCCGAACTATACTCACCAAGCAGCCCACACCTCCATGCATTCAGAAAAGGACCGAACACGGGTCGCACACTGCCTTATATTCCTACGCGTTGCCTCGGCTTCACCAAGGCCATACTCCACAGATGCGGAGATTATAAAAAATCCTAAAAAACTTTTAAAACTATCACTAACACTTTCTGACATCACCCCCTTCCCCGGAGAAAAAAAAAAAACAAAAAAACTATTATTTTTTTTTTTTTTTTTTAAAGAAGACCAGCGACCGACGGAGGAAAAGTTCCTCTGAAGATGGCTCCAAACTAGGTGTATTTATCCATTTAGGGAAAATCCACTGATTTAGAGCTTCAAAATAACCTTCACCAAGGTTAATAATTGAGTACCACACTCAATAATTGACTAGTCCCCCGACTGTCAAATGCTCAATCCCTTTAGAGTAATTTTTCCTATTACTCTATCCATTTAATGAAATTCTCGTCAGAATTAACATTAGTCCTAGACCCCTGTCACTGGACATGGATACAAAAAAGTAACTCGAATACCACATATTCAAGAACTCTCTATGACCCCGTCATAGGTTACACCCAGATTGTTGCATCAACATCCCCAAATCGACCGAAGGTCCCTGGTCCCTATCTAGAGAAATATGTTTATAATTAATAATCACATATAAATTATAATTCTACTGTCAAATTTTCCATCCATGTGAGTCATAACGTTGATTGAAAATGTTTTTTTTTTTTTTTTGTCCATCCAAATGATTCATATTGTCTTTCCACGTCTTTGAACATCCCTCCGAGTCACAACGTTGATTGAAAATGTTCATTCCAATTGGTTTATATTGTCTTATCACGTCCTTGAACAGTTCATTGTGTTTTTGCAAGTGTGTGTAATGCAAGATCTGTTTGCTACATACAGTTTTAGAAAAGTTTATTTCACCGTGTACGACGACATAACAGCTGGACCTGGCGTTGAACATGTCGACGTCACACGTGTGAAGTAACTTGCACCTGCGATGGATGACAGCTACGGAGTGCAGCGAAGGATGACAGCGTCTTTCATCAGCATTGTTCCTGCAACAATCCATCTCACAGCAAAAAAACATGCTCTCCAACTAACAAGTTAATGCTATGATAATACAAGCATACGCATCCGCATGACCCTCACTCCACCAGACGAGACAACACATCCGCTTCATAATTACTTGCCCCTGGGATTGGCAAAATGAAAATGAATAATCTTGCAGTGCAAGACCCCAGCGCAAAACACGCGCATTTGTCGGTTTAGCATTTTCCAAGACCGAAAGCGGTTTGTGATCCGTCTCGACAATGAAGTGACGACCAAACAGATAGCGCTGGAATTTCTCCACGGCCCAGATAAGCGCAAGGCACTCCCGCTCAATAGTTGAGTACCTTGTCTCTCTGTCCAGGAGCCTCCTGCTTGCGTATAGGATTGGGTGCACTTGCCCTTCTTTGGACTGCAGCAAAACCGCCCCTATGCCCACTGATGAAGCATCAGTGCGCACAATGAAGGTCTGCGCAAAGTCCGGCAATGCCACGACAGGACTTTTGGATAGTACCGCTTTCACTGTGTCAAACGCAGTTTGACAAGCAAGTGACCACTTCACCTTGCTTGGACACATTCTCTTTGTCAAATCCACCAAAGGTGCCACTGTGCTTGAGAAGTGCGGTATGTACCGACGATAAAATCCTGCCATGCCCAAAAATGAACGAACTTGTCGTTTTGTTGTTGGTACACTGACTGACAAAACTTGTGAAACCTTGCTTGGTTCTGGTGACATCTCATTGCTCCCAATGACATGTCCCAAGAAGGTAATCTTCTGATAGCCTACTTCAACCTTACTAGGTCGAGCTGTAAGTCCATGCAAAGACAACTCTCTCAACAAAGCGTCAAGTGACGATAAGTGGCGTGTCCAGCTGACAGTAGCCACCAAAATGTCGTCGAAGAAATTCAACGCATCGAACTTCTTCAAATGCAATTTCCTCATCATGCGTGCAAATGTGCTTGGGGCTGTGGATAACCCAAAAGGCATGCGCTTGAATTGAAACAAGCCCTGTGGAGTTCCGAAAAAGCGGTTTTCTCTCTATCACCCTCAGCCATCTTAATCTGCCAATATCCTTTGGTCAGATCAATTTTGGTGAACCACTTTTTGTCTTTGAGAGAAATGAATAGCTCTTCCACATCTGGAATTGGTTCAGAATCAAACTGTGTCACCTTGTTGATTTCTCGCATGTCAATGCAAAAGCGCACAGTACCATCTCTCTTCCGGATCAGAACGACTGGTGATGAAAATGGGGAACAAGATGGTTCTATGATATCCATTTGTAACATTTTGTCAATTTCTTTTTTGACCAAGTTGTCTAAACCGAAAGGAAGAGGATACTGCCGAACATTCACAGGTTTGGATACTGTGAGGGAAATGCGATGTTCGCATAAATCAGTGACGCCTGGAACATCAGTAAGCATCTCAGAGTGCTTTTTCATGACCTGTTCAATTTCTAGTCTTTTGTCCTGTGGCAAGGCAACATCATATTTGACCTCATTCACACCTTCAGTTTGCACTGTGGGAACTGTTTGTATCGACACCTTGGAAGTAGTCTCTGGTACACCCTTCATTTTCATCACATAAAGGTAGCACTGACACTGACGCAAGTACCACATCATTCTTCCTTTTGTACTCTCTCAAAATGTTGATGTGAAACAATTTATGTACCCCATTCATGTCAATAAGGTAATCATTCACATCATGTCTCTTGAGTACAACAAATGGACCCTTCCATTTTAACAACATTTTGTTTGTGTCAGTGGGCAACAACACTAACACCTCATCACCAATTGACAGTTTCTGTCACTTCCCTTCTGAAGTTTTACTGTCTGTGTCTACGACCAGCTTCCTGCACCGACTTTTGTGCTAAGTCAATCATGTCGGTCAAAGTGGTCTTCATGTGTTGTACATAATCATGTATTGGTTCACTGTGTTCTGGCTTTTCACCTGTCCATGATTCATATGAGTTGGGTAGGACCCCTGGGTACTCTGCCATACAGTAACTGGAAAGGAGAAAAACCTGTGGCTTCTTGCGGAATCTCCCTGTACGCAAAAAGCGCACCTGGTAGGTAACGATCCCAATCTTTTGGTTTGTCCATCATCAATTTCCTTAGCATGGTTTTTAGTGTGCCATTAAATCGTTCCACTAATCCATTTGTCTGGGGATGGTAAGGAGTGGAATGAAGTTGCGAGACACACAACAATCTCAACAATTCTCTCATCATGTCTGAGGTGAATTGTGTCCCTTGGTCTGACAAAATTTCATGGGGAACACTGTCAACCTCGGGGTATGTCAGTGGAGGAAGGACTAGCGCACAGCCCAAACACACTCACAGCTTGCTTACAATCTCATTCATATATCATGCATTCGTCACATCAAACCACTAGTAAAGTCTATAACTTTACTACACATGATCATAGAAAGAAACATCAATGCATATGGAATCAAACAAAATAAAACATTCTCTCTTTCCTTGAACTTCACAAAATCATTTATCTAAAACATCATTAACTAACCCGGGTATAAATAGATTTCTACTTTACCTGGCCAGGTGATCTTAACAATTCACGAAATCACTGTCTTTTTCTTTTCCTTTTTTTTTCTTTTCACTGTCACTTTCACAACACGACACAACTGCTGGCACTGGTCAGGTTAGACTGCTGGCACCGGTCAGGCTGGACTGCTGGCATTGGTCAGGTTAGACCCTGGCGTTGGTCAGGTTGGACTGCCGATGAAAGTGGCGCTGGCCAAGTATGAGGTCGAACCCCGGTTCAGATGGAACAGTGACTATCAACATCGATCTGTTCTCCTTTCTTTCTTCCTGCATTAACGCATTGCACTCTCTCTCTCTCTCCTAGTCTGCTGTATCAAATGGACATGGTTGCTTTTCTTTTCCTTTTCTTTTCTTTCTTTTTCTCTTCATTAGTTAGCAACTCTCTCTCTCCACATCTCTCTTTAGTCCCTCCTCTGCAGACTATCTATGGTGCTAAATGCTACAAACTTGGTTCTCTCCTCTCTCCTCATCTCTCTCTCTGCCCCTCTCTCCTGCAGAGCTTACACTCAGAACCTCTCTCTCTCTCTGTCTCTCTGTTCGTTCTCATCTCCCTGCCTTCCTGTAGGCGAGAGCCTACTCCCCGAACTTCTTCCTCTCTCTCTCTGTCTGTTCCTCTTTTTTCCGTTCCCCCCTCTCTCTCACTCACGCATTACTTTATGCCCTCACTCCGTGTCCAAGGGCCAGTACCATTGGTCAGTATTTTTACCGCCTGATACCCGAAGTTATCTCCCTCTAATTCCATTGGATATTCAAATCATGACAGTCACGCCTACACGCCTTACTCTCTGTGGGGTCAATTGGTCATTTAATTGATTAGCTAGATTTCACCCCCACCACGCATTACCTTCCCCCTTTCCTACTTAACTGGCGCCGTGTGGCTTAACGTGTGGGCACTGGTCAGTGTAAATTGGCTAGATGAGTCTAGGTGGCGCCCAGATGTCTGACCAGACCTATCGAGACCTGTCGGTCCAGCCACTCAGACTGTCTGCTGTCTCCTCGCTGTGCTAAATTGGCTGGATGAGATGCATGGAGCCGCCTTCGTGGCGCCAAGATGTCTGCGTTTGGACTTATGTCCAGTTGAAGTGGCCGGGACTGACCACGACTTTGCTTGTGTTTATTTTTGACCGTGACAATTTCCCCCTTGCAAAAGACTATGCACCGCATTGTCTCAAAACAACGGTACAAAAAAAAACAACGACCGAATTTGCTGACACACAGCTACACGTGCAAAGTTTGAAAAACACTTCACAACAAACGGTTTATAAATTATAGGATATATCATTAGTGAATACCGCCCCAATGAGTTATCATTGATGTGCGCTCTTGCGTTATTTCGACCCATTTTATAACGACCTCTGTGCGCACTTATGCGATTCCCCTACCTGCGGATTTGCCACATCTTCTCTTCACAATTCTTATGAAAAGCACAATATAATATGATCACGATTCATGACACTTCACTGAGGAATCTCCATCCTCACTTATTGCAAATAATGCATTACTACACAAGCGACTGTATGCTCCAAGCATAACTACATTCACATGAACAAGTCTCACAAAGAAAATATAAACAAGTCTCACACAAAAAAAATATGAACCATAGCCAACTGGGAATGAACCCATATCCACTCAACATAACTGTAATCAACACATATTATCAACAAAGCACCCCGGATATGACTGACTTCCTCTGAGTTGCAGCTTGCTAGACTACACGGCTTAAATAGTCAGCTCCGACATTCTGTCGACCTGGAATGTACTGCACTCGATACCTGTAGGGCTGCAGTGCCATTGCCCAACGCAGAACCCTGCTGTTTTTCAGCTGCGCCTCCTGCAGGAATTTGAGTGGTTGATGATCGTCTCTATCACGAACTCTTTCCCATACAAGTATTTGTGGAATTTCTGCACGGCCCACACGACAGCTAAACACTCCTTCTCCACCGTTGCGTACCCTTCTTCACACTTTGTCAACTTCCTGCTAGCATACCTCACAGGGAACTCGACCCCTTCATGCTCCTGCAACAATACTGCACCTATCCCACCACCTGATGCATCTGTCCGCAACAAAAATGGTTTGGACATATCTGGTAGCTTCAAGATGGGACGGGAACCTAGTCTTTCCAACACCGTCTGCAGTGCTTGCTCTGCAGCGTCTGACCACTCGACCACTGCCGGTTTCCCTGCCTTGACCAAATCACTGAGAGGACTCGTGATTGCTGCGAAATTTGGTACAAACTCCCGGTAGAAACCAATAAAACCTAGCAGACTCCTGACTTCTGTTTTGGTCTTTGGTCTCTCTGAATTCATCATCTTCTCCACCTTTCCCTTTTCTGGCTGCTTTGTGTCGCCTCCACAACAAAACCTAGGACTCCTACTGTCTAGCCCTTCATACAGTGACACATCCCTGTATGACTCTTCTGGAAACTTAGGTAACAAAATCTCCCCTTCTTCTGCTGGGTCTCTTTCACCTAAACAATGTTTGCTGCGGCCATTTGGAGTCTCACGCTGAATATATTTGCAGAGAAAATTCGAGGAAAAGTTTTAGTTTCCCCCTTCCATCAATTTGGGTAACCGACCGCCTTTTCAGTGAGGGTGATGGTCCTTTCCAAATCATCAGCAGCTTGTTGTGACCCGTGGGAAAAACCCGGGATTGATTCCCGCCTTGAGGGTTGCTTCCCCCTTTCCTTTCAATTTGCTTCTTTGAACGACCCTACCTCCTGAAAATTTTCCCCTTTGAAACCCTTAGTGCCAACCTGTGCCCCCTTTGGGAACGGGGCGAGTTGGGCCAATCAATCAACAGCCACTTCTTGAATGGTTTTCAATTAAAGGGGGATGTTTAAGAGGCCCTTCCTCTTCCCCCCCTTTTGTGGCTGCCCTTTGACACACTAATACATGCAGCCCGCTTTAAAAGTTGCCATCGCCCCGGGCCCCAATGAAAATCCAAAGATTCTTTCAGCGTTTTGCGGGCCCCGAGAGCCCCGCCATGAGCACTCGTGACCCAGACTACAGTGTCACGAAACATGCTGGTACCTCTAATGAGTACCACCTGTTTCCCCTTGGGAACACTCTGAAAGCAACCCCCTTTCCAAGAAATCTGCTCACCCCCCTCTAACCTCCTGTTTCTTCCCACCTTTCCCAACCCCAAACTTCACGAGCAAGGTCTTGTTCCTGCGCCGCCCTAAACCATCAGGCGACAATCTAGCCCGATTTCCCTTCGGAACAACAAACGTTTAACAACCTTTTCCTCCTTCTTGCCCCGTGCTAACTGCTGCCCCTGAGCATAACAACTCAGGATCCCCTGGACCCCTTGCCCCTGGAATTTTTCCAAATGATCAAATCATAAAGGGGGTTTCTCCTCACCAGCGCAGAAAAACTCGCCTGAGAAGTAGGGATACGTACTTTTATCTTAGCAACTGGAAAATCCCCCACAGTGCCATCGATTTAAAAAGTCTGGGTTTGCCCGTCAAATCCCCTTTCTCGACCAGCGTTGTTGTACTACACCCAGAACAACCCGGCTCGTAAAACATTCAACCCCCCCGTGGCCAACCCCCCTTTTTTCCACGGTACAACCACTCACCTGTGCCCCCCATCCCCGACATGACTGCTGTCCCCTGTAGCCCAAGGGGCTCTCCCCCCCTCTTCAGACTGAACCCCCCTTTTTGGGTTCCCCCTGCAGCGTTTCCCTTGACGACCCTTTTTTCCACCCTTGCAAGGCTGCGCCTTCGGAAACCTCATGCGCAGTCCCTCGCCACAGTCCCTTCTTGTGACAAATAAACACCTAATGTCCCTTTGCCCCCTTCCTTCTGCCCCCCCACGGGTTTGCAGACGTGCAGAAAACCCCCCCCCTTTTCCTTGCCTCTTTTCCCCCGTGCCTACACCTGTTTTCCTGCCCTTAGTGCCCCAAAAGGCCTCTCTAAACCCCCCTCTCGAATTCAAAATCCCCCTTCTTGGGTCTCTCTTTCAAATGTAGGTTAACTCAGGGCCCCAAACCCGACAAAATCTGTTCCTTCATAAACCCGCTCTTTTAATTCACGAACTCCTTTCGTACCCCCAACTCTAACCATTTCCAAAGTGATCTAAAAGGCACCAACTGGTGTTTCACCCGCTTTTCAATCAGCTGAACGAAATTTTTTTTGAATCCTTCCTCTGGAGGGCAAATCCTTTCACAAAAGATTCCTTCCAGCGCCGAAATCAGATGTTGTTCTCTGGAAAGCAGTGAAAATTTGAATGCCTTTCCCGTCAGTAACCCACAAAAGATGCCACTTTCTGGAGGGCAACCCGAGGTCGCAAACGTTCGAAACGATGAGTATGCATCAATCGAATCGGTTCCTTCCGAGAATTTTGGCAACTTGGGTCGGGGGGGCATAGCTGCGCACAGAGTCACTGGAGACTGAACTCCCATCCTCGGTGGTCTCCCTTTGTATTCTCACTTTCTCTAACTCTAATTGAACCTTTAATCTTTCCGTTTCCTGCTTCATTCTTTCTGTCTCCTGCGCTTCCCTTAGTCTTTCTGTTTCCTGCTTCATTCTTTCTGTTTCCTGTGCTTCCCTTATTCTTTCTGTCTCCTGCTTCATTCTTTCTGTTTCCTGCGTTTCCCTTATTCTTTCGTTTCCTGCGCCTCTACTGCGATACGGCGTCTTTCCGCTTGCTCATCTCTTTCCATCTTTTGTTGGTTTTCAACGAATGCTCGCAACTCCATCTCCTGAGTAACCTAAATCACGAGCGACGCTCACAAGTTGTTCAATAGGGTGGTTTCTTTTCTTCCGCCATTATATCTCTTTTTTTTTTTTTTTTTTTTTTTTTTTTGAACAAGATTTTATTACTACGACAGCCAAACTGGTGGTTACCGACACGAGTGACGTAATAGCACAATCCTATGAATGATAATATTAGCTTGGACAACGTAGTTAGTTTTTATAAGACGCCTAGCGCCTGACCCAACTATGAGAGCGAATTATAGGCAATCTGTGCGAAATGAGTACTCTGGGGCTGAAATGCCAAGCCTAGTATTAACTATCTTGGAAGCAATGCCAAGCCTAGTATTTAACTATCTTGGAACATACAGTAAGACAACCCCTTGTCTTAGGATTACAATACTTGAATCCCACCCAGCTTCCTCTCTGAGAAGTTGAACAATTATAATAAATGGGCCAGAATATCCTGGCAAGCTCGCCAATAAATTGTCAACCTCGGGGTATGTCAGTGGAGGAAGGACTAGCGCACAGCCCAAACACACTCACAGCTTGCTTACAATCTCATTCATATATCATGCATTCGTCACATCAAACCACTAGTAAAGTCTATAACTTTACTACACATGATCATAGAAAGAAACATCAATGCATATGGAATCAAACAAAATAAAACATTCTCTCTTTCCTTGAACTTCACAAAATCATTTATCTAAAACATCATTAACTAACCCGGGTATAAATAGATTTCTACTTTACCTGGCCAGGTGAACTTAACAATTCACGAATCACTGTCTTTTTCTTTTCCTTTTTTTTTCTTTTCACTGTCACTTTCACAACACGACACAACTGCTGGCACTGGTCAGGTTAGACTGCTGGCACCGGTCAGGCTGGACTGCTGGCATTGGTCAGGTTAGACCGCTGGCGTTGGTCAGGTTGGACTGACCGATGAAAGTGGCGCTGGCCAAGTATGAGGTCGAACCCCGGTTCAGATGGAACAGTGACTATCAACATCGATCTGTTCTCCTTTCTTTCTTCCTGCATTAACGCATTGCACTCTCTCTCTCTCTCCTAGTCTGCTCTATCAAATGGACATGGTTGCTTTTCTTTTCCTTTTCTTTTCTTTCTTTTCTCTTCATTAGTTAGCAACTCTCTCTCTCCACATCTCTCTTTTAGTCCCTCCTTGCAGACCATCTATGGTGCTAAATGCTACAAACTTGGTACTCTCCTCTCTCCTCATCTCTCTCTCTGCCCCTCTCTCCTGCAGAGCTTACACTCAGAACCTCTCTCTCTCTCTCTGTCTCTCTGTTCGTTCTCATCTCCCTGCCTTCCTGTAGGCGAGAGCCTACTCCCCGAACTTCTTCCTCTCTCTCTCTGTCTGTTCCTTCTTTTTTCCGTTCCCCCCTCTCTCTCACTCACGCATTACTTTATGCCCTCACTCCGTGTCCAAGGGCCAGTACCATTGGTCAGTATTTTTACCGCCTGATACCCGAAGTTATCTCCCTCTAATTCCATTGGATATTCAAATCATGACAGTCACGCCTACACGCCTTACTCTCTGTGGGGGTCAATTGGTCATTTAATTGATTAGCTAGATTTCACCCCACCACGCATTACCTTCCCCCTTTCCTACTTAACTGGCGCCGTGTGGCTTAACGTGTGGGCACTGGTCAGTGTAAATTGGCTAGATGAGTCTAGGTGGGCGCCCAGATGTCTGACCAGACCTATCGAGACCTGTCGGTCCAGCCACTCAGACTGTCTGCTGTCTCCTCGCTGTGCTAAATTGGCTGGATGAGACGCATGGAGCCGTCTTCGTGGCGCCAAGATGTCTGCGTTTGGACTTATGTCCAGTTGAAGTGGCCGGCGACTGACCACGACTTTGCTTGTGTTTATTTTTGACCGTGACATTCAGTGCGACAGAAGATGACAAACAAAGCGTTCGCTACTGCCTCGGTCGTAATGGTCTTGAGGGGAACTGCCTCCGGATATCTCGTTGCCATGTCTACACATGTCAGAATGTATCGGCAACCTGAAGTAGACAAAGGCAGTGGACCGACAATATCCACCACGACTCTCGAGAATGGTTCTTCTATCACAGGAACTGATTGCAAAGGAGCTGGCGGTACCTTGCCCTTTGGAAAGGTCTTCTGGCAAATATCACAGGCCCTGCAGTATTCCTTAATCTCCCTGTGATACCCTGGCCAGAAAAATACGGAAGAATTCTTTTGTAGGTACTGTTGCTGGCCATATGCCCACTCAACAGCCCGTCATGAGCTGCCAAGAGGACAGACGGTCGCAACTCTTTGGGGACCACAAGTTGCCAGCACAATCCTTTCTGTCCGGTACCAATCACTGAGCGGTACAATAAGCCATTCCTGATCACAAAACACTCAGTCCCTTTCTTTCCTGGTGGTTGTCCGACTTTTTGGAAACATGATTCCAAAGAGCTGTCACCTTTCTGTAAATCAGTCACTTTGTCAGCTGAAACGTCCAATTGTGGAACTTTGGCAGTCAACAAAGGTCGGAAAGGTTTGTCAGTCTTTGTTTGTGCTCTCGTTGTGACAGCATTTGCAACTTCAACACAAGCAAATGTACAACCAGGTATTCGACCCAGAATCACATCACACACAGGTTTATCAACAACACAAGCTTTGACACTGCCAGAAAAACTAGGACCATCAATGTTGACTACTGCTACAGGAAAATCAACAGTTTCACCACTAAACATGGTACAGGAGATTGTTTCATCCACATACTGTTCTTTTGAAACTAATGATTTTCTGACTCCTACTGTAGTGCAACCTGAATCCAACATGACCGTAGCTTCCTGTCCATTCACTGTACCCTGACATGTTTGAATTTCATTGGGCAAGCCATGTTGTACAGACAACCCGATGGAGCCTATCTGTGATTTCAGCATTGGTTTCCGATCAGTCTTTCAGAAGGTGCTTACTGTCACCACACCAGTAGCATGTTCTGCCTTTCTTTGGACTTGTGCTGGTTGGCACATTCTGTTGTGTGTTGACAAATGCTTTGGATTTTGTCCCGTGTTCTAATTTCCTGTTCTCAACACGGAAAGTAGTGTTTCCTGAGCCTCTGGTATGTGAAACATAAGATTTCCTTGGGTACCCGCCGTAGCCACGGTAACCCCCATATCCTCCTCTAGAATATCTGGAATCACCACTGGTTGGTGGATTCCCTGACACAGAAGCGTGTGCAAAATGGTGAACTTTTTCCTCACGTCCCAAGGTTTCACTCTTATGTACTTCTCTGTACCTTTCAGCCTTCTCAACCAAATCTTTCACATCTGAAAAACCAGTTTCCTTCAAAAAGGTTACCAACTTTGCAGAACATGACGACAGAAATTGTTCAGTGATCAACAAATCAAAAAGACCTTCAAATGATTTTTGAACTCCTGACAAGTCTATCCATCGCATGAAAAAGCGGTGCAACTTATAAAAAAAAACTGGAAAGGTCTCACTTTGTTCTGGCTTAACAGTGCGGAATTTCTCACGAAATCCTTCCTTTGTACACTGAAAGCGCTCCAACAAATGCTCACTCAACTCTTTGAACGTTCTATTTGGCTGAGAGGATAACAGCTCATAATAATACGTCAAAGCCTTTCCCTTCAAACATCCAGAAAGAATTGATGCCCAATCATCCCTTTTCCATCCTACAGATTTTGCATGCTGTTCAAATCTGAACAGGTAACTTTCAATATCATCCTGTCTGTCATCAAAGTAAGGGAATTTGGGACGGGTACGAGCTTGAGCAGAAGCTTCAGCTTGTTTTTTATCTTCAGCATATTTCTCTTTTTTCAGATTTTTTTAGAGTTTCCTGTAACTCCAATTCTCTTTCTTTCAATTCTATTTCTCTCATCTTCAATTTAAATTCTTCCTGTTTTTCATTTTCCTTCAATTCAAGTTCCCTCTTTCCTCTTTCAATCTGTAACCTCAATTCCCTTTCCTTCAATTCCATTTCTCTGTGGTGCATTAAAAATTCTGCTTCATTCTTCTCAGCTTGCCTCAAAAGTTCTGCCTCATTCTTCTGTGTCTGCCTCAAAAGTTCCGCCTCATTCTTCTGTGTCTGCCTCAAAAGTTCTGCCTCGTTATTCTGTGTTTGCCTCAAAAGTTCTGCCTCATTCTTCTCAGCCTTGCTCTAGCCTCTACCAGGCCTTCACGAATATGCTTAGTTTTCGCTACTTGCGTCAACTTAAGCAAATCAGCCTCTCTTCCCAACTCAGCCACGAGCTGATCTAGCGGGTCAGAGAGAACCCCGCCATTTTAAACAATATTGGTACTCTTGGAAAAAAAAAAAAACTAAATCCACAGAGACCAAATATTGACAACTGTATGAATGAAAATTTATGTACACAAATTTTTAACTCAATTTGAAAAAGAACAATGTAGCCCCCACTACAAAGGTAAGAAAAAAATTATAGAGGCATTTGCTATGTATTTCCATCAAATGAAATCGCTGATGTTACTGCTTAATCCAATGTTTAGCAGTTTACAATGACAAATTAAAGTTTTACCGACTCCAATTTTAACAAATGCAAGTATATTATTGCTTACTCCAACTTCAGCAAATACAAATATAATACTGCTTACTTCAACTTCAGCAGCAATTACAATCTTATTATTGCTGACTCCAACCGCAGCAATTTACAATAGCAAAACACTGCTGAATTCATTTAATACAGCAATGAATACATTTTCCACATTCACCAATGCACAACATCCTACAAGTGTAATATAAATCAGACCCAGTAAATTTCCTAAATATCTTTAAATTTAACTAAAGTGCCTGTCATGACAGCCCGACTTTGATAACAGTCCAAGAAGTGACTCACCCAAGAGTACAGAGTTTTGCGCCTGGTACGACTGCTCACATCAGACAGCAGCCTCACACCAGAATGCGTCTGTTAAACCCCTTCTGACCGTTCCCTCGCAGTGGTCGAGAGTCGTCAACAGCAAATAAAATATAGGAAAGAAAAATGTATTAGAAAAACATTATAATATAAATAAATTTCATACAACAATGACTATAATTAATGACACTTCTGAAAATATAAATATTATTATTTTTCCGAAAACAAATCTAGAAAATGTTACTACATATCCAAAAGTTTAACCGTTTTACTGACCATCCTACTACTGATGACAACAACACAATTATTGAAAAATGCAGGCTCGCCACTAATGTCACGAGCGGTTTACCTTGTTTTTACTCTGTTGCTTAATAGAGAATGAAACACTAACAGCTCACGACTTTTTATAATAACTGTGTGATTGTCAAAAGGCTCACTCTCGCGCTTTCGCCACACCCGACGACAACATGTAGCTCACTTCCTCCAAACAGTCGTCTGCTGTCACTCCAACATTTATAACAGACTCAAAGAAAATACAAGTTCCAACTTTACTTGTACGAAACCACTTAAACTTCACATTCATAATCTAACATACATTTTTGCACACCGGTATTCACAAATTAACTTAAATTAGCCAACCCTAAACATTACTTTATTTCTAAACTAACTGACCTCCCTAACAAACTACTCCCCCTGACTGTAACTAGAACTCACCTAACCTCTAACCTAACCAAATTAAATAACTTCCCCAAATTCCCAACTAACAAAATTAATTCACACGCCTACGCTCTCCCAATTACTCGAACATTCTTACGACAACATTCTTAGACTCATGCTCCCATCGCTCAATTATTCCGACATTCAATTCTTGTACAAACACCACACGCAACTACAAAGTCCAGCCTCGGGCAAGCTCTCCATGACATTACAGTTCACTCAGCCACGCGGTGTTCAACAGCGGCCGCCCAGCTATCAAACATGATGCCTGCAAAAGCCGGAATAAATATATTAGAACCTAAACAAACTCTCGTTCCTATTTCGAAACATCTTAAACCTCTAAGTCGAAATGAACTACAACTGGAACCTAAAATCCGAACTATACTCACCAAGCAGCCCACACCTCCATGCATTCAGAAAAGGACCGAACACGGGTCGCACACTGCCTTATATTCCTACGCGTTGCCTCGGCTTCACCAAGGCCATACTCCACAGATGCGGAGATTATAAAAAATCCTAAAAAACTTTTAAAACTATCACTAACACTTTCTGACAAACATACTGAAGACGGTTTGCCCGAAATTACCTATAATATTGTTTGTGTTCTCGAATATATTGCCATTTTTGATTTTGCAGTGATTTTGTGTCAGGTTTCGTACAACTGAAGCAGAATCTGCACGTCATAATAACATACGGAAGACGGTTTGACGAGTTCACTTACACTTTTTTAAACTCCTCGTTGTCGAATACGATTCAGAATCGAATTCTGAAAATCCTATCCCAATATTAAAAAAAAAAAAAAAACAATTCCGATCATCTGGAAAGGAATGATAAAACCCGTCTCTGCTGTCAGCTGTTTGTAATAGAAACTTACCTGTCTTTTTAAAAACAAATCAATTGGACGTAGTAAATTTTAAATGTTAGTGATAGCGCAACGCAAAAAAAAAACACACACAAAAAAACACAAAAAAACCGTAGACAAACGAACCACAAGACAAAACACGACGCGTTTCGACCTCTTAGGTCTTTTTCAGGCCAGACACAAAACACTCAGGACAACGAAAACGAGCGAGCAATCACTTATCTTCATCCACTTCAGCGCAAGATGGGCGTAGTTTCAGAGAAATTTGCAAATAAGTAATATCTAACTTCAGAAACCACAATTGTGTCTCACTGGCTTGCTTTTAAATCAGATCATGTCAAAATTTGTTTTCCTGAATGCGCGAGAAGACTTGCAAGCTGGTGCAATAAATATGTTTGAATATATACTGACTTCCATAAAAAACGCGAAAAATTAAAAGGCTATTTTTCGGGTGAAAAGTGGTGAATATACAATATTGAACCATTGTGGCAAGTTGTTTGGGTCCAAGACTCACGTGCAGTGAAAAAATTGTGTGAGCAACACATCATTCCCGGCATTGGAGGGTCAACAGAACTGGCAAACTGGTTGCTGCATGTGAGGCACGTGCACACCATGCAGAGCAAAGTTAACCAGCGACAAGTACGCAGGCATGCAGCCTTTATAAAGCCGCGCTACAAGGTTCAGGTAACGACTTGCCGTCTGAGCGCTACAGAGATGCCAAGACTACGAGCAGAGGAACGCAATCGTGCCCTAGGCCAGGTGGAGGCTGGTGTGGATGCCAGGCAGGTCGCCAACATCTTTAACGTCCACATCTCAACCATCTATCGTCTGCAGCACCGCATGCGAGTCACTGGTACCACTGATGATCGTCCCCGGCCAGGCCGTCCTTGGGTCACCACACCAAGAGAGGATCGCCATTTTGTTCGAACCCATCTGTGGGACAGGCGGCAAACAGCCGCTAACACTGCTCGACAGGTGCCTGGGAATCTCCAGCAACGAATCAGCCTCAACACTGTGCGGCGGCATCTTCAGGAGAACGGGCTGGCATATAGGCGTCCTCACAGAGGTCCGGTACTGACACCAAGACACCGGCAGGACAGGCTGCAGTGGGCACAAGCCCGAATCAACTGGCGCAGGCAGCAGTGGGGACGCATACTGTTCTCAGATGAGAGCCGTTTTTGTATTGACATGGCTGACAGTCGTGTCAGAATATGGCGTCGACCTGGTGAACGCTATGGTGACTCCTGTGTGGTAGAGCGGAACCCTGAGGAGGCCCGAACGTTATGATATGGAGTGCAATTGGCATTAACCACGCCATAGGACCAGTCATCTTTCAGAACATTGGTCCTGGTCGTGGACAGGGTGTCAATGCACAGCGCTACATCCACCAGGTGCTCAGACCCCATGTCGTTCCTTTTTTTGCGCAACACCCAAACTGGACATTCCAACAGGACAATGCAAGACCACACACAGCCAGGGCCACCCAGCAATTTCTTCAGCATAACAACGTCAATGTGCTGCCCTGGCCAGCCCTCAGTCCTGATTTAAACCCAATAGAACATTTTTGGGATGAACTTGGCAGACGGTTGGACCTCCTGCGTCCACGACCAGCAACAGCGGCTCAACTTCACCAGGCCATCGTCCATGTGTGGGCTGGTGTGCCAAGGGGACGCATCAACCACCTGGTCCACTCAGTGAGCCGCAGGTGTCAAGCAGTTGTCCATGCAAATGGTGGCCACACACGGTATTAGGACTTCAAGCTGGTTTGTCACGTGACATTGGATTTTCCACACAAAGACATATTGCTGATGACATTTTCACACATTACCGGTGTAATGAATCAAATCACGTTGAATTCTCGCTTCCACTCTGTAAATTGTGACCAATAAAATTCGCCCCTAACCTTCAGCTTGTTTTGCTTTCGCGTTTTTTATGGAAGTCAGTATACATGTACCTTGACTTGAAGAAGCTGTTAAGCAGCGAAAATTTGTCAAATATAATAGAAGTCTGAAGACATGAAAAGACTGTTGTTTTTATTCTTGTATTTGACCGACTCCGGTTTTTTTAGCCTAGGACAGTTTATTTCACAAGGTGCAGAACCCAGGACATAAGAGGGCATTCTTTTTAGATATATGATTATATACCTATAATATTGTGATTTTATATATAATTATTTGAACAAAAACATCGGTCTTTTCATGTCTTCAGACTTCAATGTATTTTTCAAACATTTTCGCTGTTTGTGAAAAAAAAAATGCGTTGAAGTCTAAGACATGAAAAATGTATTGTTTTTAGTCTATGTTCCTTGCGCCGGCTGGGGCTATACAGCGTAGAGCCGCTTCCCCTGGTTGATAGACTGGGGATTGGGGATCCCTCAAGCCTTGCGTTTTGGGGGTGCACTGAATAATATGGCAGAAGGTGCCGCAAGCCAACATAGCCTACGAGAAGGAAAACTGGGAAAATCAAACCCGCACTGTCTGGTGGACGTTAGCCCCATATTACCAGGGTAACCAGACAACCATGAGCTGCTCTGAAGTCGGAATGTGTCGGCTGAGGCCAGCGGGCAGACCTCCTGCAGAGTCACAAGCACAGAAGACCAGACACTACGCATCTCACCCATTATTTCTTTTTTTTTTCCGTAAAACATCCACAATCATCCAGTTGATTATTCTGACACTTGCATGTGTATGACCGTTTTTATCCCGCCATTTAGGTAGCCATACTCCAACTTCGGGGAAGGTGCATGCTATGTGTAACGTGTCATCCATACCAACGGCCAAACTGGCCTTCTCTTCCGAAAGTTGGTGATGGGATTTGACGTGTGTGCAAGATGTGCGTGCGTTCACACACGGAATCTCGGTTTATAGTCTCATTCGAAAGACTGTGTGGGGAATGGAGTCAGAACCAATGTTAACTCCGAGGGAACATCCCCCCCCCCTCCTCCCCCGTACCGAAACGGCCTAGCGGAGATGCGAACCCCCACAACCCCAAGATTACGAGTCCGATGCTCTACCAACTGAGCTATTCCGGCCCTGATTATGGCCATTCTTAAATTTTATTCTTGTATTATATATATATATATATATATATATATATATATATATATATATATATATATATATATATATATATATATATATATCACGAACAATATAAAAATGTCCTTTAAAAATCCAAAAGAGCTCAACCGTCTAGGGAGCAACATCTGTTAAAAATATTTCTAAAATGAAGTGCTAAAATCAACAAGCTTGTTTCGAGCCTCTTGCCTCTTGCTCTCTTCAGGATATCCTTTTGGGGCACGCTGTCGTTCTTTTATAGCGTGCGGGACCTGATTCCGTTTCTGCATGTGTGATTTAATTTCATTCGCTGCAAACCATAAACAGTCATTCAAAAAAGAAAAATACAAAAACCAAACAGAGTTGAGTAAATACATTTGGAGACTCAAAGATAAAAAAAAATAGACTACAGCATATCATGGAAAATCATAAAAAGAGCAACACCATACAACAATATTTCTAAAAAAAACATGCAATTTATGCTCCACAGAAAAATGGTTAATATTATGTAAACCACACCTAGCAACTCTGAATACAAAAGTAGAAATAGTAAACAATTGCAGGCACAAATGGAAATCTTTGTTAGCAAACTCCACCTGAACAGACCCCAACAAGAACCACAGACCACAGACCATACGTGCAGCGAATGAAATTAAATCACACATGCAGAAACGGAATCAGGTCCCGCATGCTATAAAAGAACGACAGCGTGCCCCAAAAGGATATCCTGAAGAGAGCAAGAGGCAAGAGGCTCGAAACAAGCTTGTTTATTTTAGCACTTCATTTTAGAAATATTTTTAACAATATATATATATATATATATATATATATATATATATATATATATGCACGTGCAACTGCAAGACATAGGTTCACAGCACACCTGCGCCAAGCCGCTCGGTCCTTTATCGCAAGAGAAAAAGAGAAACACATGGCCCCAGGCCCCAGCCCCGCCCCTCCTTCTCTCCCTTATGCTGCCTACCCCCTACCCCCAGCACGGAACACACACACACACACACACACGCACACATACACACACGTGCGCGTAGGCACACACACACACACAAACGCGCGCACGCACGCACACACACACACACACACACACACACGCACGCACGCACGCACGCACACACAAACCCTCTCGTCTGCAATCACCTATATGTGTGACGAGACGTAAAACAGAATTCCTTCCCTTACACAAACCCTCTCTCTCTTTCTCTCTCTCTCCCTCTCTCTCTCTTTCTCTCTCTCTCTCTTTCTCTCTCCCTCTTTCTCTTCTCTCTCTCTTTCTCTCTCTCTCTTTCTCTCTCTCTCTCTCTCTCTCTCTTTCTCTCTCTCCCTCTCTCTCTCGAGTCAGTCTTACGTTGTTGTTTTTTTTGCTTTGTTTTGTTTTTGTTTTTTAGGTGTGTGTGTGTGTTTTTTTTTTACATTACTGCATTACTCCTGTGCGTGAGGTCATAATTAAATGTTGCGAATTTATTTGTTTTTGTTAACCTTTGATTTGATACACACTAGGAGTGAATGTGTATTATTTGTTTGCAGGAAAGGAAGAGGGAAATTTTATTGTTCTGTTACCCCTTCACCCCCCCTTGTCAAAAGACCTCTTTGGTAATGACAATATAATATCAAAGTGTCAAAAGTGTCTCTCTCTGCCAGGCCAGCATAAATTGTCAATAAAGGTTTGTTGTTGTTGTTGTTGTTTTAATTAGCGGCGGGTGGACGTCATTATCCCCTCTGGCACTCTTGAAGACATCCAGGGTGGATATCCTTTGGAACGGCGCCGCTAATACCCCAGGAACCAGGTCTGAGAGCAGCAAACTGTGCAGGGTCTGTTGTATGTCCACGTGTCCGTGGTTGCACCGCGACAACTTGTTGCTGTGTGGGACACAACGCCACAAAGGGAAGCAACTGCAGTGCCGTGACGATTGTTGTACTGCTGTGTCCGATTTCTGTACAGACTGATTTCTTTGGTGGGAAAAGTTCAACGATGATTAGTTGGTTGGTTGGTTGGTTGGCTGGTTGGCTGGATGCTTGCTTGCTTGCTTACTTGCTTGCTTGCTTGCTTGATTGGTTGGGAGATTGGTTGGTTGGGAGATTGGTTGGTTGGGTGATTGGTTGGTTGGTTAGTTGATTGATCGATCGATTGATTGATTGATCGATTGATTAAAGTGGAGGACTGATTGACTGATTGAGTGGAGGGCTAATCGATGGATTGTCTGCCGGAGTGATCGATCGATTGACTGGTGGAGTGACAGATCGACTGACTCGATGAATGGTCGTTCGTTGGTTCGTTGACTTATCGGTTGGTTGATTGATTGTTGCTGTTCGTGTGTCTGTTGGCTTGGTTTAGCTGGTGGTGAAGGCGGGGGGGGGGGGGGGGG
>JAFLJL010018771.1:7500-11534 GCA_018398815.1 Conus ventricosus | reverse complement strand
TGACAGCACTCAGAGCCATGAGGGTGGGGCGGGGGATGAGAGGGAGGAGGTGGAGGTGCCGGTGCCTCGGGAACATGGCCGCCTGGACACGCTACTGGGTCAGATTCCCAAGAAGGCGCAGCATGGACTGCTGATGCAGTGTGACCTGGTGCTGACCTGCATCGACGCCAACCAGCACTACATCGCCCTGGGCACCAACATCGGCCTGACCTTCCTGTACAACCGCCAGGACCACAGCATGCAGCGCCTCCGCTCTGAGGTCAGTGCTGACAGTGACACCTACAGTGTGGTGATCGATTCACCGTCACCAGATCGCTGATTATGAAATTTCAGAGGTCAGTGTTGACAGTGACACCTACAGTGTGGTGATTGATTCACAGTCTGTAGACAACTGATTGTGAAATGTCAGAGGTCAGTGTTGACAATGACACCTACAGTGTGGTGATTGATTCACAGTCTGTAGATCACTGTGAAATGTCAGAGGTCATGTTGACAGTGACACCTACAGTGTGGTGATTGATTCACTGTCACCAGATCACTGATTGTGAAATGTCAGAGGTCAGTGTTGACAGTGACACCTACAGTGTGGTGATTGATTCACAGTCTGTAGATCACTGATTGTGAAATGTCAGAGGTCAGTGTTGACAGTGACACCTACAGTGTGGTGATTGATTCACTGTCACCAGATCACTGATTGTGAAATGTCAGAGGTCAGTGTTGACAGTGACACCTACAGTGTGGTGATTGATTCACAGTTTGTAGATCACTGATTGTGAAATGTCAGAGGTCAGTGTTGACAGTGACACCTACAGTGTGGTGATTGATTCACTGTCACCAGATCACTGATTGTGAAATGTCAGAGGTCAGTGTTGACAGTGACACCTACAGTGTGGTGATTGATTCACCGTCACCAGATCACTGATTGTGAAATGTCAGAGGTCAGTGTTGACAGTGACACAGTCTACAGTGTGGTGATTGATTCACCGTCACCAGATCACTGATTGTGAGTATGTCAGGTCAACAGATGGTGGGTTTCAGATACCCTGACTCACTATGAACTAGTCAGATGATGGGTTGGAAATGTCCTGACTTAGTAGGTGAACTAGTGAGTAGATGGTGGATTTCAGATGTCCTGACTCACTGAGTTGAGTAAACTAGTCAGTAGATTATGTGTTTCAGATGTCCTGACTCACTAAGTGAACTAGTCAGTAGATGAAGGGTAACAAATGTCCTGACTCACAGAATAAACAATTTCAGTAGATGATGGGTTACAAATGTACTGACTCACAGAGTAAACTAGTCAGTAGATGATGGGTCACAGATGTCCTGACTCACAGAGTAAACTAGTCAGTAGATGATGGGTTACAGATGTCCTGACTCACAGAGTAAACTAGTCAGTAGATGATGGGTTACAAATGTACTGACTCACAGAGTAAACTAGTCAGTAGATGATGGGTTACAGAGGTCCTGACTCACTAAGTAAACTAGTCAGTACATGATGGGTTACAGATGTCCTGACTCACTAAGTAAACTAGTCAGTAGATGATGGGTTACAGATGTCCTGACTCACTAAGTAAACTAGTCAGTAGATGATGGGTTACAGATGTCCTGACTCACAGAGTAAACTAGTCAGTAGATGATGGGTTACAGATGTCCTGACTCACAGAGTAAACTAGTCAGTAGATGATGGGTTACAATGTACTGACTCACAGAGTAAACTAGTCAGTAGATGATGGGTTACAGAGGTCCTGACTCACTAAGTAAACTAGTCAGTACATGATGGGTTACAGATGTCCTGACTCACTAAGTAAACTAGTCAGTAGATGATGGGTTACAGATGTCCTGACTCACTAAGTAAACTAGTCAGTAGATGATGGGTTACAGATGTCCTGACTCACTAAGTAAACTAGTCAGTACATGATGGGTTACAGATGTCCTAACTCACTAAGTAAACTAGTCAGTAGATGATGGGTTACACTTACAGATGTCCTGACTCGCTGAGTAAACTAGTCAGTAGATGATGGGTTACAGATGTCCCGACTCACTAAGTAAACTAGTCAGTAGATGATGGGTTACAGAGGTCCTGACTCACTAAGTAAACTAGTCAGTAGATGATGGGTTACAGATGTCCTGACTCGCTGAGTAAACTAGTCAGTGAGGTGGTCAAATGTGTGGTGGTCAGCTGTGTGGTGTGTGTCAGATGTCCAGTGAGGTGGTCAGCTGTGTGGTGGTCAGCTGTGTGGTGTGTGTCAGATGTCTAGTGAGGTGGTCAGCGGTATGGTGGTCACCTGTGTGGTGGTCAGCTGTGTGGTGTGTGTCAGATGTCCAGTGAGGTGGTCAGCTATGTGGTGGTCAGCTGTGTGGTGTGTGTCAGATGTCCAGTGAGGTGGTCAACTATGTGGTGGTCAGCTGTGTGGTGGTCAGCTGTGTGGTGTGTGTCAGATGTCCAGTGAGGTGGTCAGCGGTGTGGTGGTCAGCTGTGTGGTGTGGGTTTCAGACGTCCAGTGAGGTGGTGACCTGTGTGAAGCTGCACCTGGGTGTGGACCACCAGGTGGCTGTGGGCATGGCTTCCGGAGCCCTCTGCATCTTCTTCATCCCTGGCCTCATCTCCATCCACAAGAAACAGGTAAGGCCAGGACCCTGGCCACCCTAGGTCTGGGTTCTCCATTGGCAGCACATCATGTTCATTGCAGTGGAACTGACTGCTAACCAGCATTTGTATACACGCAACCATTTACATGTGCTTGTACACTACACCTAGTCATGCATGTAAACACACACACACACACACACACACACACACACACACACACACACACACACTCACACACTCACACACCTCTCTCTCTCTCTCTCTCTCTCTCTCTCTGTTTCACTGTCTGAAACCAGTTAACTGTGAGATTAGCTGCTCACAAATGAGATAAATTGAAAACTAAAGTTACAAAATTCAGGATCAATTTCATGGCGGCAGGGGTTCATCTGAGCCCATCGGAGGCTGGACTGACTGCTTTTGAAAATGACCGAAACGTTGCAGAAGTAATGTGTGTGATGTGATGTTTCAGATGCAGAAGTAATGTGTGTGATGTGATGTTTCAGATGCAGAAGTAATGTGTGTAGTGTGATGTTTCAGATGCAGAAGTAATGTGTGTGGTGTGATGTTTCAGATGCAGAAGTAATGTGTGTGGTGTGATGTTTCAGATGCAGAAGTAATGTGTGTGGTGTGATGCTTCAGATGCAGAAGTGATGTGTGTGGTGTGATGTTTCAGATGCAGAAGTGATGTGTGTGGTGTGATGTTTCAGATGCAGAAGTGATGTGTGTGGTGTGATGTTTCAGATGCAGAAGTAATGTGTGTGGTGTGATGTTTCAGATGCAGAAGTAATGTGTGTGGTGTGATGCTTCAGATGCAGAAGTAATGTGTGTGGTGTGGTGTTTCAGATGCAGAAGTAATGTGTGGTATGCTGTTTCAGATGCAGAAGTAATGTGTGTGGCATGCTGTTTCAGATGCAGAAGTAATGTGTGTGTTGTGATGTTTCAGATGCAGAAGTAATGTGTGTGGTGTGATGTTGCAGATGCATAGGCAATGTGTGTGGTGTGCTGTTTCAGATGCAGAAGTAATGTGAATGAAGTGATGTTTCAGATGCAGAAGTTTGATGTGCGCTGTGTGCACAGTCACCACATCAGCTGTGAGCACAGTGTGAGTGATGTGATGTTTCAGATGCAGAAGTAATGTGAGTGATATGATGTTTCAGATGCAGAAGTTTGACGTGCGCTGTGTGCACAGTCACTACATCAGCTGTGAGCACAATGTGGTGAGTTATGTGATGTTTCAGATGCAGAAGTAATGTGAGTGATGTGATGTTTCAGATGCAGAAGTAATGTGAGTGATGTGATGTTTCAGATGCAGAAGTTTGACGTGCGCTGTGTGCACAGTCACTACATCAGCTGTGAGCACAATGTGAGTGATGTGATGTTTCAGATGCAGAAGTAATATGTGTGGTGTGATGCTTCAGATGCAGAAGTAATGTGAGTGATG
>JAFLJL010018771.1:0-2500 GCA_018398815.1 Conus ventricosus | reverse complement strand
AGTGTCAGTGCCAGGGGACAGGAGGGACAGAGGGATGGCACAGTGTCGGTGCCAGGGACAGAGGGATGGCACATGTCAGTGCCGGGGACAGAGGGATGGCACAGTGTCAGTGCCAGGGGACAGCAGGACAGAGGGATGGCACAGTGTCGGTGCCAGGGGACAGGAGGGACAGGAGGGATGGCACTGTGTCAGTGCCAAGGGACAGAGGGATGGCACAGTGTCAGTGCCAGGGGACAGGAGGGACGAGGGATGGCACAGTGTCAGTGCCAGGGACAGGAGGGACAAGGGATGGCACAGTGTCGGTGCCAGGGACAGGAGGGATTGAGGGATGGCACAGTGTCAGTGCCAGGGGACAGGAGTTACAGAGGGATGGCACAGTGTCAGTGCCAGGGGACAGGAGGACAGAGGATGGCACAGTGTCAGTGCCATGGGACAGGAAGGGACAAGGGGGGCACAGTGCCAGGGGGCAGGGGGGACAGGGTGGGACAGGCAGGCCAGGGGAAGAGGGGGGGCCCAGTGTCAGTGCCAGGGGACAGAGGGATGGCACATGCAGTTCCAGGGGGCAGGAGGGGCAGAGGATGGGACGTGCAGTGCCAGGGGACGGAGGGACAGAGGGGTGGGAAAGTGCGGGAAGGGGACAGGAGGACGGGATGGCACAGGTCAGCCAGGGACAGGAGGGAAGGGGAGGACAGTGTCGTGCCAAAAGGACAGGAGGGACAACGGGTAGCCTGTGCAGGGGAGGGGGCAGGAGGGACAGAGGGAGGGAGGTCAGGCCGGGACAGGGAAAAGGGACAGTGTGGGGGCAAGGACAGGGGGAAAGGAGGCAGGGGGAGGGAAGGGGGTGGCACAGTGTAGTGCCAGGGGACAGGAGGGACAGAGGGATGGTCAGTGTCAGGGGACAGGAGGGACAGAGGGATGGCACAGTGTCAGTCCCAGGGACAGGAGGGGACAGAGGGATGGCACAGTGTCAGTGCCAGGGGCAGGAGGGACAGAGGGATGGCACAGTGTCAGTGCCAGGGGACAGGAGGGACAGAGGGATGGCACAGTGTCAGTGCCGGGGGGACAGGAGGGATGGCACGTGTCAGTGCCAGGGGACAGCAGGGACAGAGGGATGGCACAGTGTCAGTGCCAGGGGACAGCAGGACAGAGGGAGGGCACAGTGTCAGTGCCAAGGGGCAGGAGGGAGAGAGGTGTGGCACAGTGCAGTGCTAGGGGGCAGGAGGGAGAGAGGTGGGGCGAGGGGCAAGGGTTTGGGGAGGTGGAAGGGGGATAAGTAGTGCAAAGGTAGGAGGGGGAGGAAATGGGGTGTAGTGAAGATGTTTAAGGTAATAGTAAAACATTTTGATTGGAACAAAGAACTTTGAAGACAGTGACAGAGACATGCAGGATGGGGTTGTAACCTAGTGTTGTGTCTTGAAGACAACTGATTGCAGACAGGGGAATTTGAAGCAGTGCTGATTTCTGGCCTGAGGAAAGTGGAAGATGCCTGAATGATGATGATTGTGATGGGGATGATGAAAGACGTGATGGTGGTGATGGTGAGGTGATGACGATGATGGTGATGATGATTATGATGAGGTGGTGTGATGATGATGATGGGTGATATTGATGATAATTTTGATGATGATGATGATGATGATGATTGTAGCAGGGCAACTTTTGTGCAGTGTTGATACCCGGCTGTGCAAAAGTGAAAGATGCCTGAATGATGATGATGATGATGATGATGTGGTGATGGTGATGATGATGCTGAGCTGATGGTGTGATGATGATGATGATGACGACAAAGATGATGATGATGATGATGATGATGATGATTGCAGACAGGGCAACTTTTGTGCAGTGTTGATACCCGGCCTGTGCAAAGTGAAAGATGCCTGAATGATGATGATGATGGTGTTTGGTGATGATGATGAAGATGAAGATGATGGTGATGTGATGATGATGATGATGGTGATGGTGATGATGACGTTGATGGCGATCATTGCAGACAGGGCCAACTTTGGCGCTGTGCTGATTCCTGGCCTTGTGCAAAGTGGAAGATGCACGGCTGTATGCTGTGCGTCTGATGTCGGATTTGGCTCTCAGATATCCTGGCAACGTCCTCCACACATATATCTTTAAGGTGCACACACCTCTCCAAAACATCTCTTGTTGTCTGTCTGTCTGTCTCTCTTTCGTGCACATACTTCACAAATGCAGGTGTTTGTGTTTGCGTGTGTTTGTGTGTGTGTTGTGTGTGTGTGTGTGGTGTGTGTGTGTGTGTGTGTGTTTTGTAATCTTCCCTCTTTCCCCACTGCAGTTTTGATTTTTATACTCCGTCTTATCTCCAGGAAGTTAGCATGCCTGATTTGTGATTGTGTGTAGATGTGTATTCTTGTTTGTGCGTCAGGTTCCTGCGTGTTCATGTGTGAGTTGTGTGCTGTGCATACTGGATGGGGATGAAGGCAGTGCAAGTCTGTTTTTGTCCCCACTGACAGTGATACAACATTATGTGATC
>JAFLJL010018769.1:73598-81037 GCA_018398815.1 Conus ventricosus | reverse complement strand
CAAAGACTGATAAACCAGCCTGATTTGCCGTTCCACATCTGTAAGCGCTTGATTCTGCTCTCAGTAACAAACACTGTGGTAACTGTGACAGCACCCACACTGGTTCACTTACATGTGCACGTGCCTCACCTTCATCGACCTCTCCTTCATTTTTCTGATTTGCTCTCACATTCTCACATCTCCCTTTCCGAACACACACACACACACACACACACACCGCGCGCGCGCGCGCGCGCATGCACACACATAAACACACATACGCATACTTTCGCACGTGCGCACGTGCGCTACACACAGAACCATACACTGACTCACTTACACACACACACACACACACCACACACACACAGAGAGAGAGAGAGAGAGAGAGAGAGAGAGAGGAGGAGAGAGTGAGAGAAGAGAGACAGCAGAGAGTCAGAGACAGACAGACAGGAGAGAGAGAGAAGAGGAGAGAGAGAGGAGAGAGAGAGTGAGAGACACAGACAGAGACACAGACAGAGACACAGACAGAAACAGAGAGGAGCACTTTGCACTATTTTCATGAATGAACAGAACTACAGCAATCTCATCTTCAATGTCAAAACACTAGGAAAACACACAAATGAAGAACCATCCAATATTATTTCACACTTCAGTCATAGCAACAGCAGTTTTACGAGTGAATCGCCCCCCACACAGACGATCACACGTCAACGTCATTGCTTGAAAATCCTGATGCAAGATTTGTCAGTCACGTTAGAGACATACCAAGGTAGGTAGGTAGGTAGGCAGGCCTTTGGTCTATGACAGCCCCCCCCCCCATCCACCCACACAAGGTTATTTGCTAGGGTGGACATGAAGTAGCTTCAGTGGTATGTGTGTGTTGCTAGCTGACAGAGAGAGAGAGAGACGCTTGACACTTGACGCGCGCGTAAACGCCGCACCATTTATTGTGGGGCCAAAGGTCCATTCACAAAGAGTTCGCAGCGTCAGTTTCAATTTTATAGAACAAAAATAAACCACTCTACATACGCAAGACATCTGAAGCATAACAATAATATTCTATTAACTTCAGTGTCAACCAACTAACAGTCTAACCAAAGAATCTGTTCATTTCAATTAAAAACTAATATGTCGACACACATATACATACATATATGTATACATACATATGTGCATACACACATACACATATATACACATACAACATGCACACACACACACACATATACATATTGTGTTCTTTTCATCTTATATCCTGTTACACCTTTATTTACCCTAGCGTTAAACATAAGTATCATTCATAATATTCAAACATATGCTTGGATGTCTTATTGTTACTAAAACATTTCATCGAAATCTTCTCAGTTATATATCAACCATGCTTCTACTGTCTCAGCTTTGATCCCTGTTCTTTATATTGTACTGCGTAGCCTGATTATCAAAATTACCTTTCAGTTCATACACAAATCCTGAATTCAAAACATACACATATTCAGTCAAGCACACATTTATATACGAACCGTACCCGCATATGAATTCTAGTCAAGCAAACATTTCTCCACACTATATAACCAGTCTACACAAATCTATTATTAATAATATAGTTCTTCTTCATAGCATGATTACATCAGCGTGTTACGCACAACATGTATATTTTATAACATCCCGTCTGACCTACTCTGTACATTCTTTTCTCTGCTCATGGGCTATTATTTTAGTGTCACCCTGTTGACCTGTGTGACCCCTTATCATAGGCCTAGTTAAGCAAGCGTTGTTTGCATTTCATTGTAAGATGGGCGTGTTTCCTTGCTGAAGTTATTCGTTCGCTATTTATACAACTTTGGAGTTCGTGCATGTTCGTGGTTCTCTGGATTAATTATGTAAATGATTGAATTGGACTCTCTGTCATCTTGAAACAGGTTGGTACATTTTCTATTTTCCGTTTGATCATGTAATGTTGGTTAATATTTGTTATTACGTTCCACTTGAAACTTGCTTATCTTCTTCATTATGTAGTAGGTTACGTTGGGACAGACCGGATTTTACCTCAAGTATCGATCGACAACAACTGAATCTTTCATGAAAGCTGTTTCAACCTCGAACATTAATCGAAGTCGTTCTTTACGAGGTAAATTTCTTACTTGGGACAAAGTCCTTTCGAGCGAGCGTGGAACTGTACTTGTAGTTCTATCTAGGTCAAACTAGATCTGTGTGTTTGAGCAAAGACGTGATTTGAGGCGAGGCGCACTGGTCTGTCTCGTCTCACAAAGGAAAAGGCCACAGGCGCGGAAAACGACCGTGACCTTTGTTAATCTCTCAAAATCGGAAATGAAATGAGGTAGGGAACAGTAAACGATAACAAGTAAACAAGTGGGGTATTATTTTGCTCCCATAAGGAAACCAAACACAGAGTAACTTTTATTCAAGACTGGCACAGCCTTTTAAACTTGAATAAAGTCAGACAAAATAACATAGACGAACAATCTAATAGTGGGGGAAAAACAAGCGCAGGCCAACAACTGAACTGTCTGCAAAGATTTGGACTTGAGGGGAGGGGAGAGAGAGAGGGGAGTTTGAAGATGGAGAAACGAAATTAAAAAAAAAAAAAAAATTATGTTACATATATGAAAACTCTTAACTAGCTGCATAAGGGAACCATCGCAATCCCTTTTGAAGGCAGATATATTTTGTATTGCCTGCTCCGAAGCCTTTCGCCCGCTGGATCGGGATCATCAGGGACACACGGCTGGTTGTGTCTGCGCTCCGGCGTCAAATAGAGGACACACCACAGTCCATAATACTGTGGTGTTCTCACCACCATGGGTGCAAAAAGATCCATAGCACCCCCAGAGCAGCCAGCGAAGAGTAGTAATGCAACCAAACGAAAGTGTGGGGAGGAAAAAAGTTGTTGTAAAACTAAAGACATTATGCAAATAATATAAAATGTAGGGGACAGTCTTTGAGCCTACGCCTGAGGATCACCCAAAGATGCAAGGGAGATCAAAAGACAAACACACAGACGGACAGAAACAAATACAAATAACCTCAATTTAATCAAAGCAAAACTTTTTTTCCTCCCCACACTTTTGTGTTTGTCTAAGACCACGTGAATTTTTAACGTGAAAAAAAGTCAGAAACTGGACTGTGAAAGCTTTTTTCTTTCTTATTAAGATATATGCGTTGAACAAAAGAAGCGTGCTGATTCTGTCAGCTTCTTTGTGATTGGTAGAAGGACGTGCCGGCTTTCACTTGTTGGGATAAAGGCGGAACAGGAGAGAGAGAGGAGGGAAATAGTGGGGAAGATGGAGTGGAAAACATTCATTTCATTGCCAACTCATGATTATTATTATGTATGCAAGCCAGTACGGTAGACTGTTCACAGTCGCCTCACGTCTGCTACAACAGTTTAGGTTATCAGAAACCCACCGGCCGCGTTGCAAGCGAAAGAAACCAATAGATGTGTTTAAAAGTGTTCAAAATGTGTGTGTGTGTGTGTGTGTGTGTGTGTTAAAACCCTTGGATGCCCCCCCCCCCCCCCCCCTCTTGTCATGATCAGGCAAGGGAGAACATTCCGTCAGGGCCACAGTGACTGACCTTCGTCACTATCAGTAAACTCGGGGGAGGGGAGGTGGGGGAGTGAAGAAGGGGAGGGGGAGGGAAGGTGCCAGTCTCGATAGCTTTGTCTGTTTTTTTTTAGTTCTCCCCCTTCAGTTCACTGAACTCATTGACATTCACTGCGCTGACAGCCATCGCCTCGGTGGAAGGTTCCAACGGTTCGAGGGAGGAGTGTAACTGTTCTATTTCATGATTGTACCATTCATTCCCCTATGAGAGATATGCCATGTTATTGTAGGTCCTCTTTGTCAAACCTGAAGTAACTGCAGACAGCGATGGCACACACGCAGGCACGTTCACAAAGCCATTCTCTCGTCTCTCTGTCTCTGTCTCTGCCTCTCTCTCTATCTCTCTTTCTCTCTCTGTCTGTCTTACAGACACATACATATACACATAGCGCGCGCTCTCACGCACGCGCACAAACACACACACATGCACACATGCACACACACATATACACACGTGCACACACATACATACACACACGCACGCGCGCGCGCGCGCGCACGCACACGCACACCACACACACACACACACACACACATACAAACGCACACAAACGCACACACGCACACTTACGCAGGCATGTGTGTGTGTGTGTGTGTGTGTGTGAGAGGAGAGAGAGAGAGAGAGAGAGAGAGAGAGAGAGCGAGAGAGAGAGAGAGAGAGAGAGAGAGAGAGAGACAGACAGACAGACAGACAGACAGACAGACAGACAGACAAAGACAGAGACAGAGACAAAGAGACAGGCCGACAGACAGGCAGAGAGAGAGAGAGAGAGAGAGAGAAGAGAGAGAGAGAGAGAGAGAGAGAGAGAGAGAGAGAGCCAGAGAGAGAGAGAGAGAGAGTCAGAGAGAGAGAGAGAGAGAGAGAGAGAGAGAGAGAGAGACAGAGAGACAGAGAGAGGGAGAGAGAGTGAGTCACAGCACACCAACACATACACACAGTCATAAAGAGCTATTAGTTTGTCTGGTATCAGAATGTGTTTCACCAGTGCCTTCCAAGACTGTCCACAGAAAGCCTTGGAGGGTGGCTGTCCCAGCACCACACCTGACAAACTCTGGGGGAGAACGCCAAGAACAGAGCAGGACGCAGCCGATCTACCCGTAACGCAGCGTTGAGCAGAGAGAGAGAGCGGCATGAAGACTTCTAACCAGCCAGCCAAACGTTCGTATGGGGCATACCTTCGTACTGGACTGGTTGTTTTCGAAGTCTGTGTGAACTGAAAGAAACTTTCAAATGAGGCAGGGAACAGTAAACCATAAATAACAAACAAGTGGGGGTAACTCCTGCTCCCAAGATGAAATAATTACACTACCCATTAATTCTAAAGGAATGCTGCTTACGACACCGAATCGCCTAGCAGATATGACAGCACAGAGCACACAGAAACACAAGGAACCATCCCCCTAAAAAGGATGCTCCAAGCTTGCCTATATATGGCAATTGTTTGCTGTGTAGATGTGTCCAGTATAGGGTGTATAGGTAAGCTTGGAAAATTCTTTTTTTGGGGGGGATGTTTCCTTGTTTGTTCTGTGTGCTCTGTGCTGTCACTTCTGCTAGGCGATACGGTGTCGCAAGCAGCATTCCTTTGGAGTTATGGGTAGTGTATTTGTTTTATCTTGCGAGAAAGAGGTTACCCTACTTGCTTGTTATGTAAACTGAAGCTGCATGACAATCGACACTGCACAACAGACTTGCTGCATTTCTGTCATTTCATCACGAGCAAGGGGGGTGGGAGGCGGGGGGAGGGGATGCCAAATCAAGTAAAGAACTGTAAACACTTTCTTCCCTTGCCAGGACATGACTCGACGTCTTATAATCAAGATAAAAAATAAGGTAAAAGTATGGTCTATGGCTAAAAAAAAAACCCCACCCAAACAACAACAACAACAAACCAAATCGCATAGTGTAACCCACGTCATCAAAGACACACACACACATAACCAGTAGTAAGCCAATATAACACAATATCTACAAATACACAATTCTGTTCTTGCGACATGTGAAGGCTTTATCAGGATATACAGGCAGAGGTTTTCCCCCATCATTTCAGTGCCTTTCCTTGATGCCAGTAGCAAAGATAACAAAATCACTAACGGCTGATGGTAGTGTTTCGATGAGATTTGTTGTTTTTTTCCGTGTCTGTGTACACTAGACAGAGAAGCCAGATTAAGTTTTCCCCATGTGTCTGTGTAAACTGAACAAACAAGCGAGATTTCAACAAATCTTAAATAAATGTTAGCGAACCGCCAAGAGAAACGTGGACAACGAGTCACAAAACAAACACGACGCGTTTCGACCTCTTAGGTCTTCTTCAGGCAAGACTGTCATGTGACGTAGCCTCACATCAAGGCATGTGACGCTCCATCACATGTAGTTTAGTGATATGAATCATTTCCCCATGCCACAACTAAAAAGGAAGAATATTTATGTGGCTTGACTAGTGTAGCGGGCGTCCCCAAATAATTGTGAGAATGACTCATTAAATAAACAAACGTGGTCATTGGGTGAAAGTGACCACTGAGAGATAGTTTAATAAGGGCTGGTAAGGTGCTGGTCATGTGTTTTGAAACTGAGTATGCACTCACTAGGAGGAGGGAGGAAAGAATCGGTTTTAGCCCAGCAGATGGCCTAGAGACTTGAACCTGTCAGGACGCTGGTCCTCACTGCTGACCAGTCATTGCCAGGTGAGCCATAGATAGTTGGGGAAAGCTTCAGGGGAAAACCTAAAGAAAAGAGAAAGAAAGAATTCATATGTTGAATTAAGAAGCAGGTTATTTACACGAACCTTATTCGTGTTTCAGCCCTTCATCCTTCACCCTGTGAGGTGGTTAAAGATGGCCATGGTGTGGGGAACACACCGGTAGTTCAGCCCCAGCAATTAAAGACTCCAGGGAGAGGAGTTGGAACTCATCATCTCTCCAGTGACAGGAGAATTCAAGGGAGAGGAGTCGGAACTCATATCTCCAGTGACGGGAGAATTCAAGGGGGCGATACGATGTCTGAGAGAGGACAGGGAATCATGACAGTATGGAGAGAGTCTTATATCTGATGCAGGCATGGCATCAATGATTACAGGAGTTATTTATTCTCCTGGTCTGGATCTTGGGCTAATGTAATGTGAAGGCCATGACTTTATAGAATCTTGAATGAATTAGTTTATCTCTCAGTGTAAAGAGAGATACATGTATAAAATCTGTTTATAAATTGTTTGATGTGATTTAGTAAAGTGTTTTTCCCCGAAGGAGAGGGGGGAGAAGAAAAAACATTCGGTAGTGCGCCTTTTGGTTGATTGGAAAGATTGCGTGTGCGTATGGAGTAAATGCTGTCATGAATGCATGTGTGCAAAAGTGACAGTGTGTGACAGTGACACAAACAAATAGGACAATGAAAATGAACGAATTTGTCACTTAGCTTAGAGTTCTTCAGCGGAAGGTAGGCGTGTCTGTGTAAAACTGGACAAACAACCGAGATTTAGTCTCCCCCATGTGTCTGTGTAAACTGAACAAACAACCGAGATTTAGTCTCCCCATGTGTCTGTGTAAACTGGACAAACAACCGAGATTTAGTCTCCCCATGTGTCTGTGTAAACTGAACAAACAACCGAGATTTAGTCTCCCCCATGTGTCTGTGTAAACTGGCAAACAACCGAGATTTAGTCTCCCCATGTGTCTGTGTAAACTGAACAAACAACCGAGATTTAGTTCCCCCATGTGTCTGTGTAAACTGAACAAACAACCAGATTTAGTCCCCCCCCCCCCACCCACCCCTGTTTGTGTAAACTGGAGAAGCAAGTACAAACCGTTTTTCCTCTACAACTTCTGTTTGACGTAAACAAC
>JAFLJL010018769.1:58598-66098 GCA_018398815.1 Conus ventricosus | reverse complement strand
CATAGACAACACATCAATACAGTCCATAAGCACACGTATCAATATAAAGACGATAAATGAATATAGTCGACAAACAACAGCAACACAGACAACAAATCAACACAGTCAATAAGAACGGGTATCAATAAAAGAAAGTCAGTGTCTTCATAAGGAACATGAAGAACCAGTCTCAATATACTGACAACAAATCACAGTGGACTTGTGTCACTATGTTGACAACCTATCATCAGTACAGTCAGTGAAGGCCTGCACCAATACATTGACACAAGTGGGTGTAGTCAGTGAGGACCGCTGCAGTACATTAACATCATATCAGTATCATCAAAGAGAACCAATATTGATATATTGACAACAAATCAATATTGTCAATGTTGACCCGTATCAACACGTAGACGAACTATTGATATATTAGTAAGGACCAGTTTTTAATGGTGTTTTGCAACCAGTCAGCTTTAGTCAGCAAGGCCAAGTATCAATACTCTGGTAACAAATGAATAGAGTCAAGGGGGACCTATACCATTACATAGAGAGCGCATCAAATACAGTTAATAAGTCCCAAAAATCAAAGCCTTGACAATACATCAATAAAGTCAATTAGGGACTGTATCAATTCACTGACAACATATCAATGTAGGCAATGAGGACCAGTATCGAATTAGTTGTCAGTAAGGACCAGTATAAAGACATGACAACAAATCGTGGACGATGGGGACCAGTATCAGAACATTAACAACGAATCAGTGGACAACGAGGACCAGTATCAATACACTGACAACAAATCGTGGACGATGTGGACCAGTATCAGAACATTAACAACGAATCAGTGGACAACGAGGACCAGTATCAATACACTGACAACAAATCGTGGACGATGTGGACCAGTATCAGAACATTAACAACGAATCAGTGGACAACGAGGACCAGTATCAACACACTGACAACAAATCGTGGACGATGTGGACCAGTATCAGAACATTAACAACGAATCGTGGACAACGAGGACCAGTATCAACACACTGACAACAAATCAATGTGAGGTTCAAAGTGAGGTGACTGCAGGCGCAAATTCAAACACATTTTAAAAGGAAATTGTAGTTATGCAGCCAGACAACGAGGACAAACAAACTACAAGACAAAACACGGCGCGTTTCGACCTCTTAAGTCTTCTTCAGGCAAGAGAAGATAACACTCAGGACAATGAAAACGAAGAACGATCAATTACTTATCTTCTCGAATTCGGCGCAAGATGGGCGTTGAATTGAATCGAGAAGATAACGATGGCTCGTTGAATGGAGAAGATAAGCGATGGCTCGTTGAATGAGAAGATAAGCGATGGCTCGTTGAATGGAGAAGATAAGCGATGGCTCGTTGAATGGAGAAGATAAGCGATGGCTCGTTGAATGGAGAAGATAAGCGATGGCTCGTTGAATGGAGAAGATAAGCGATGGCTCGTTGAATGGAGAAGATAAGCGATGGCTCGTTGAATGGAGAAGATAAGCGATGGCTCGTTGAATGGAGAAGATAAGCGATGGCTCGTTGAATGGAGAAGATAAGCGATGGCTCGTTGAATGGAGAAGAAAGCGATGGCTCGTTGAATGGAGAAGATAAGCGATGGCTCGTTGAATGGAGAAGATAAGCGATGGCTCGTTGAATGGAGAAGATAAGCGATGGCTCGTTGAATGGAGAAGATAAGCGATGCTCGTTGAATGGAGAAGATAAGCGATGGCTCGTTGAATGGAGAAGATAAGCGATGGCTCGTTGAATGGAGAAGATAAGCGATGGCTCGTTGAATGGAGAAGATAAGCGATGGCTCGTTGAATGGAGAAGATAAGCGATGGCTCGTTGAATGGAGAAGATAAGCGATGGCTCGTTGAATGGAGAAGATAAGCGATGGCTCGTTGAATGGAGAAGATAAGCGATGGCTCGTTGAATGGAGAAGATAAGCGATGGCTCGTTGAATGGAGAAGATAAGCGATGGCTCGTTGAATGGAGAAGATAAGCGATGGCTCGTTGAATGGAGAAGATAAGCGATGGCTCGTTGAATGGAAAGAAAAGCGATGGCTCGTTGAATGGAGAAGATAAGCGATGGCTCGTTGAATGGAGAAGATAAGCGATGGCTCGTTGAATGGAGAAGATAAGCGATGGCTCGTTGAATGGAGAAGATAAGCGATGGCTCGTTGAATGGAGAAGATAAGCGATGGCTCGTTGAATGGAGAAGATAAGCGATGGCTCGTTGAATGGAGAAGATAAGCGATGGCTCGTTGATGGAGAAGATAAGCGATGGCTCGTTGAATGGAGAAGATAAGCGATGGCTCGTTGAATGGAGAAGATAAGCGATGGCTCGTTGAATGGAGAAGATAAGCGATGGCTCGTTGAATGGAGAAGATAAGCGATGGCTCGTTGAATGGAGAAGATAAGCGATGGCTCGTTGAATGGAGAAGATAAGGGATGGCTCGTTGAATGGAGAAGATAAGCGATGGCTCGTTGAATGGAGAAGATAAGCGATGGCTCGTTGAATGGAGAAGATAAGCGATGGCTCGTTAAAATGGAGAAGATAAGCGATGGCTCGTTGAATGGAGAAGATAAGCGATGGCTCGTTGAATGGAGAAGATAAGCGATGGCTCGTTGAATGGAGAAGATAAGCGATGGCTCGTTGAATGGAGAAGATAAGCGATGGCTCGTTGAATGGAGAAGATAAGCGATGGCTCGTTGAATGGAGAAGATAAGCGATGGCTCGTTGAATGGAGAAGATAAGCGATGGCTCGTTGAATGGAGAAGATAAGCGATGGCTCGTTGAATGGAGAAGATAAGCGATGGCTCGTTGAATGGAGAAGATAAGCGAGGGCTCGTTGAATGGAGAAGATAAGCGATGGCTCGTTGAATGGAGAAGATAAGCGATGGCTCGTTGAATGGAGAAGATAAGCGATGGCTCGTTGAATGGAGAAGATAAGCGATGGCTCGTTGAATGGAGAAGATAAGCGATGGCTCGTTGAATGGAGAAGATAAGCGATGGCTCGTTGAATGGAGAAGATAAGCGATGGCTCGTTGAATGGAGAAGATAAGCGATGGCTCGTGAATGGAGAAGATAAGGATGGCTCGTTGAATGGAGAAGATAAGCGATGGCTCGTTGAATGGAGAAGATAAGCGATGGCTCGTTGATGGAGAAGATAAGCGATGGCTCGTTGAATGGAGAAGATAAGCGATGGCTCGTTGAAATGGAGAAGATAAGCGATGGCTCGTTGAATGGAGAAGATAAGCGATGGCTCGTTGAATGGAGAAGATAAGCGATGGCTCGTTGAATGGAGAAGATAAGCGATGGCTCTTTTGAATGGAGAAGATAAGCGATGGCTCGTTGAATGGAGAAGATAAGCGATGGCTCGTTGAATGGAGAAGATAAGCGATGGCTCGTTAATGGAGAAGATAAGCGATGGCTCGTTGAATGGAGAAGATAAGCGATGGCTCGTTGAATGGAGAAGATAAGCGATGGCTCGTTGAATGGAGAAGATAAGCGATGGCTCGTTGAATGGAGAAGATAAGCGATGGCTCGTTGAATGGAGAAGATAAGCGATGGCTCGTTGAATGGAGAAGATAAGCGATGGCTCGTTGAATGGAGAAGATAAGCGATGGCTCGTTGAAGGGAGAAGATAAGCGATGGCTCGTTGAATGGAGAAGATAAGCGATGGCTCGTTGAATGGAGAAGAAAAGGGCGATGGCTCGTTGAATGGAGAAGATAAGCGATGGCTCGTTCTTCGTTTTCGTTGTCCTGAGTGTTATTTCTCTCTCCTGAAGAAGACCTAAGAGGTCGAAAACGCGTCGTGTTTTGTCTTGTAGTTTGTTCTGTTGTCTGGCGGATACTACAATTTCTTTTGAAACAAACCAGTGGTCAAAATGACCAGTATCATATATTGACAACGAATCAATGATCAATAACAATCAGTATCAGTACATTAAGTACCACTCGGTACTGTCAGCGGTGACACTGTCTGTTGTGATTTTTTTTTTCTTCTGAAAGTCTCATAAACACTGTGGTCTCGTGACGCATTGTTTATTCAGCTTCACTGAGCAAAACTCCAAAGGCGACAGGACCAACAGAAGCAACCGGCTTGGAGAGAGGGGATGGGAGTGGTGGTGGTGGTGGTGGTGGTGGTGGGGGTGTTGCAATTAAGGGCAGAGTCACACGACAATGTGCCCAGATAAAATACCCATTCCAAGGTTCCCAGGCAGTTCAGAGCAAGTGGTGTTTTGAAGCTGTTTCTTTGAAGGCGTGTCATATGGTAAAACACCCACAGTGAAAAAGCCACATGTTCCATCTGTTGCACTGCATTGCCGACAGTTGGACTGGTGCACAAAATACTCTGTGACTGGCCGCCTCCTACCCACAGCTGGGTTTGCTACGAGCTCAGTTGGGGAGACTGGAACCACACAGTCGACTTTCATCTACTAAATGGGCGCGTCTCCGAGCGTTGCTTACATTCCCTGACCAACACTGCAGGTATCCGTATATCTCGGGTCTAATTGATGCTGGGGTATATTACGAAAGTGAGCGTAGAGTATTGCGCTGTCATGCGGTCTCAGGCCAAAACAGACCCCATAGCATCATCCTCATCGCCAACATACACACAAAGGTCTCAAATTCTGTGGCACTTCATACCTGTTTCTCATGGTGACCTCAGAACAGACCCCCATTGCATCATCTTCATCAGCAGAACACTCGTAAAAGTCTCAAATTCTGTGGCACTTCATACCCTGCTCGGGGGCCGGAATAGCCTAGTTGGTAGAGCGCCGAACTCGTGATCCTGGGGTTGCGGGTTCGAATCTCCGCCGGGCTGTTTCAGTACAGGGGATTTTTCCCTCGGAGTTAACATTGGTTCTGACTCCATTTCCCATACAGTCCTTCGAATGAGACTATAAACCGAGTTCCGCGCGTGAACACACGCATAACATCTTGCACACACGTCAAATCCCATCACCAACTTTCGGAGGAGAAGGCCAGTTCGGCCGTTGGTATGGATGACACGTTACACCTAGCATGCACTTTCCCCGAAGCGGAGTATGGCTGCCTTAATGGCGAGATAAAGAAAGGTCATACACACAAAACTCCACTCCTTTGTTGGGCAGATGGGATAATACTTGCCTGTCTACACAGGGAGTGTCCGCAGGAGTATCAGCCTGCGTACGCAGAAAGAAAGAAAGAAATACCCTATTCTCATGGTGACCTCAGTTTCAATCTCCCCTGTACATCTATGCCCTGGATGAGTTCATGTTGAGGTTGCCGACGTAGTGGCAGGCTCCAGAAGATGATGCTCACTGACACAGACTCCACGACTAAACACTTGCTGTCGTCAGCAAGGGGAAGAGTAGGAGGGGGGGGGGGGGGGGGGGGGGGGGGGGGGGGGTTAGTTGATAGTATTCTGCGTTTGCCGTATCAAAACAGGCGCCACTGAACACCACCGAAGTGACTCGAAAGCAGCGTAGTGTCTCCTCTGGTGGGTTGCCTCTAGACGACTTCACATTGATTTCTCCCTGGATTGCTGGTGCCGAGGCTGCCACGGGACAAGCCGAGGTGTGACCGTGGGTGGAGGCGGAATGAACGGCATGGGGATGATACTCACAGAGTGGCACAGAAGTTGATTTAAATAAATAAACAAATAAATAAACAAATAAGTAAATAGACAAATTTATAGTAAAATGAAATAGAAGGGGGAAAAAGAGAAGGAAAAAAAACCCTTGTAAGTGAGATCCACCCATTTGGTTGTTGAAGTCTCTTTCTTTGTGTGTTCAATATCACACCCGTCATGTCCAGTGACACAAGAGCAAACTGATCCTAAACAATGAGTTCATGTCTGAAATAGCTACGAAACCTACTCCGTGCAAAATATGACTGCTGACAAGAAATACAGGAAGCACCGTGATGTAGCAATGTGATTTCAGCATGACACGTGCTGCGACTCCTGTGTGCCATGGCCCCTGTACAACAGCAATACTAGCAGCAGAGCCACAGCACTTGGAGCAGACACGTTCATTTTTGTATCGGACAGCAGCGGGATTGGAATAGACTGCCTCTGAACTCTGTGCGGTATCAGTGAGTCATCAGACATCAGTGAGCCATCAGACATCAGTGAGCCATCAACACATCAATGAGCCATCACACATCAGTGAGCCATCAGACATCAGTCAGCCATCAGACATCAGTCAGCTAGTCACACATCAGTCAGCCATCAGACAATCTGCGTGACCGAGGCTGCTGTCTGCGGTAGGTATTAGTGTTCATACTCCCAGTGTCAGCACATCTCCAGGCTGACTGATTTCGCTGTGTGCTGTACTTATTAGTGTCAATGTTCCCCAAATGTCATCGTATTTCACAACCCCCACCCCCACCCCACCCCCACCCCCTCCCCCTCCTCCTCCCCCCGGGCCACTTTTATTATTATTCATAATGAATACTTATACAGCGCCTATCTTCGGCTAGAGACCAAGCTCTAAGCGCTTTACAATCCACACTCGTTTACACAACGGGCTGCCTACCTGGTAGTGCCGACTGAAGAGCTGCCAGCTGCCGCTTCATTCAGTCGTTTTCTGTGTCATCCAGTCAGTATCGTTCACTCAATTTCCTTACTTCCTTCATTCTTTCCATTTCTCACACAGGGTGCATGTTATCTGTAACGTGTCATCCATACCAACGGCCAAACTGGCCTTCTCTCCCGGAAAGTTGGTGATGGGATTTTACGTGTGTGCAAGATGTTATGCGTGCGTTCACACACCGAACTTCGGTTTTATAGTCTCTGTCAACCTCGGGGTATGTCAGTGGAGGAAGGACTAGCGCACAGCCCAAACACACTCACAGCTTGCTTACAATCTCATTCATATATCATGCATTCGTCACATCAAACCACTAGTAAAGTCTATAACTTTACTACACATAATCATAGAAACAAACATCAATGCGCATGGAGTCAAAACAAAATAAAACATTCTCTCTTTCCTTGAACTTCACAAAACCATTTATCTAAATCATCATAACTAACCCGGGTATAAATAGATTTTTCACTTTACCTGGCCAGGTGATCTTAAACTATTCACGAATCACTGTCTTTCCTTTTCTTCTTTTTTTTCACTGTCACTTTCACAAACACCAGTCACGACACAACTGCTGGCACTGGTCAGGTTGGACTGCTGGCACTGGTCAGGTTGGCCTGCTGGCACTGGTCAGGTTAGACCGCTGGCATTGGTCAGGTTGGACTGCTGATGAAAGTGGCGCTGCCAGGTATGAGGTCGAACCCCGGTTCAGATTGAACAGTGACTACCAGACATCGATCTGTTCTCCTTTCTTTCTTCCTGCATTAACGCATTGCACTCTCTCTCTCTCTCTCTCTCCTCTCTCTCATCTCTCTCTTCTCTCTCTCTCTCTCTCTCTCTCTCTTTCTAGTCTGCTCTATCAAATGGACATGGTTGCTTTTCTTTTCTTTTTCTTTTTCTTTTTTTTTCTCTTGCCCCTTTTTT
>JAFLJL010018769.1:35403-57598 GCA_018398815.1 Conus ventricosus | reverse complement strand
GAATGTCTGTCTAAACTTTCTTAGGCCCGGGTATTTTGTATGATGAATCATCTTTCGTAGAATATTGCTAATTTGACTATTGGCCCTTATCAGCTTTGCTAATCAGGGTTGAACAACGTCAAACTTACGAGATGCAGAATGCTGTACTTGCTTCGGTCTGTGATTGATAACACGTTTGTATTCGTTAAAAGTTAGTTCATATGACAATCTGTCTTTTAATGCTCCTTGAAAGTATGGTGCATGCGTTTTTAACAATTTCAAAATCTAAGGGTATGGAAAAAGCGATTTCCATACGCAACTTTACAGCTACATCTTTTTGCCGTCTTTAATATCTGCAGCGCCTATTCTATGTTTTAGCGCTCTCATTTTCAATTCCTTGAAACGCAAAGTCAGCCCTTTCATTCCCGGTTAGCCATAGATCAGAATAGGTTAAAAATATGTCTGCATTGTGTAAAGAAAATATTTCTTGCCCTCAAGTTTTATAGAAATTTTCTTAACGATTGCCCGCCCCAGATTCTGTACAACTGTCCTGTTTTGGGTTGTGTTGAAGCGAGTTCTATTTTGAAAGTAAGACGTGCAGAGCTGGCACAATCACTTCATCCGCCCCTAGGTCTGGAATTTGACAGTAAGAATTTTTACGCATCAATAGTAGATGGATTTATTTGGAACAGTAATATTCCGCTTATTTCCCTTCACGCCATAGGGTTCTTTCAGTCTTCTATACGGGTTAGAATCGAGCCATTTTGCTTTTTCCCTTTTTTTTTATAAACAAAAAAAAAAAGTTAATTATTTAAAAACAGGGCAGGAATTGAAGCTGAAGAAGATTATGATGTTTTTGATCCTGGAGACAACATGAGTGAAATGATCCCTTTGACACAGCATCGCTCAACGCTCTCAATGCGGCATTTAATTAACAGCAAGTACGGTCGAAGCATTTTACAAAAGTTTTGGCCAAGAACCTCCCGAATTTATAGACCCAAATGATTTTGAATTAGAAGATGGTCATTTGTCTGTAAAAAACGACCAAGGACAACTTGTTCGGCTTACAACTAAACCGACCATCAAAGTTTTTTGCCAAGAGTACAATTATACAAAGACTCAGTGTGAAAGATCAAAATCGCCCTTGGCATTGCTAGACCAAAATTAGATGGGAGGCAGTTTCTAAACTTCAAAAACACACTACAAGAACTCCCAACAGCTAACCAAATACAAAACATGGAACTTAAAAAATTAAATCAATCGGCAGATGAAATAATAAATGCAATAGAAGCAGAAACCAGTTTTTCAGAAGAAACAGCTTTAAAGGGCTATACACGAAATCCCCGTAAACCCATGCGAGAAATAGCGGCCCCTTTATCATGCTTTGAGAAGGTTTAGAGGCGAATTAACAAACAATTTAGCAAAACTAGGTGAACTAGATGAGCATATAAAAAGAGAAAAAGAAAACTCGTTGAGGCTGACGACCGCATGTAGGGGTGGATTAAAGAAAAAATAAGACAAGACTAAAAGATCTTGAACAAGAAAGATCAGCAAGACTAGAAATGCTGACTACTAACCGAGACCAAATTTCGAACCAATGTGAATAGAATAAGAGAAACTATAAAAAAATTTTATATGAAGACACAACCTAGCAGAACGAATACGGACACTGTTTAAGGAGCAAGGAGTCACATTAGCAACGTTTTTAAAAGCCTTAGATTTGCAAAAGACATGGTGTTGGCTATTTCAGGGGGCGGGGGCAAGTTCGTACCCCCACCGCATCGCCTCCCTGTAAACATGGGTAAAAAAAACAGCTTGATATCTTGCGAATTTTTAAAAAATTAGGGGTAAACCCGTGGCTTTCCGGGAATTTTGGGGGAGTATTGCCCCGGGCTTTTTTTACGCAAGAAAAGTAGTTGGCTTTATGGCCGAGCATTTGGGACATTAGTTCCGAAATATTGGGTTATATTTAGTAAGATAAAGACCAAGTAATTATGCAGTTAATCCAAGACAAGCGCTGTCTTTTCATATTCATGTATCGCGAACGAGTCGCGACTTTTCTGAGCCTTCAAAGACTTTTGGGTTTGGGGTTCGGGGATTAGATGACTTAATCTTTGGGGGTTCTTTTTTTGTTTTTAATATTACTGGTCAGAATTTTTTGTCGTTTTTCCCAAAATTCTTTCATTGCTGTTAAAATTTCATTATTTTAGTTTATTATTGTTTCCACGGGCTGATCGAAGGCAGCAGTATAAACCCTGCCAACAAAAACTTTGACGCGTATTGTAAAAAATGTTGGTATTTTAAATGAAGGAAAACACTGTGAATAATGGGGCCCTAAATTTCAAGTATTGTTTTTGTGCGTCAAAACCGTAGAAAATCAGTTTTTGCTCGATCTTGCCCGTGTTTCGACCTAGCAAAAAACCAAAGTAAATCAATAGGTCGTTTATTCGTTCTATTCCCGCTTTGTTAGGGGCCCTTTGAAATTTCTAGATAAATTTGTCCATGCTGTTTTATGCCTTGGTAGGGACCCGGGGGCTGCATTGGGCCCCGAAAAAAAGTTTGAAAAGGGGATGCCGTTAGATACTTTTTTGTGCGTGCCCCGAAAAAAGGTCGCCTAGGCCCTGATTATGATCCCAAATTTGTCCCAAAGGTTGATGTTAATATTGAATTCGTTACAGATCCTTTAAAAAGGCTTTTGCCTATTATGTTTGAGGGTTTAAAAGGGTTTTGTCATTTGCAATGGCGCTTAATTCAGTCAAAATTGTCTGAAGGTGTATAAAAATAAAAATCTGTACACTAAAACCTCACCAAAGGACTGGTATTTAAATGACCCTTACGACACTCCACCCCCAGTTGGCGCAAAACACGCAAAGTTTAACTGGTTTGTTAAAACTGCATGGATGACAAAACCCGCTTTTTTAATGTGGTCTTTTTAAATGGGGGGGTTAAGATAGTCTTCAGGGAGTACTCACCTTTTTTTTAAAAAGAGGCTTTGGGGTCCCCGCTTGTCAAGAGTATCAGTTGCTATATTTTTAAGATTGTATGGGGCCCCAACAAAATTTTTTGACCTTTTAATTTGAATGCACTCATTTTTATTTCGTTTAAAAAATTTTTTGTAACAATAAAAACCAAGACCGTCCTTCGTTTTTAGAACATGCTATTGATAAAAAATTGCGGGCCAAAAAATGGCCGCGCTCCAGAAATATTCTACAAAGTCGTTGGTTTTAAAAATATAAGCAAACCAAGGAGAATAAAAAGGTTCTAAAGTTAAAAAAAGGGGACAAATTACGAGGTAAAAATAGGTTTATTAGGGGTTTTTGCCACTAAAGAAGAAGAGTAACTTTGACATTCTCCAAAACTTAAAAATGCAAATCTAAAAACAATGTTAACATTCAAGCCCGAAGAAAAAAGGAGGTTTCTATTTTTATAAAAAGGGTAGCAAAATGTTAGGCTTTCGGTAACAATTATAGATTTGAGTTACACCGCCAAAAATACTTATGAGGGGGAAAGTCCCCTCGATCTTTCTTCATTCATTCTCTATGTTCAGGATGAGCTAAGCACGGAAAATTTTTTTATGAAGGCCTCAACTGTTTTTAAAAGGGTCTTCCCTCAGGGAAAATGCATTTGCGTTATGAATTTACAATTCCCCAAATTTTCGTTTAAAAAAATTAGTTTGGGGAGGGTTGGATCATTTAATAAAAAATTTAGACAAAACAGGGAAAGTCGTGAATGTGTAACCTGCAATTGTTTTGGAAATAAAATAATACTTATAAAAAAAATGTCGCCCTGGGCCAGAAGAACCCGGAGTTCATTAGCGCCTGTAAAGGATAAACTTTGAATTAAAGACCTTGCAGACGTTGCGGACTTTGAACAGAATGGGGAAAAAGGGGACTTTTTATGGTTTTGAGTACATAAAATGGTGATATAAAGAAAAGGGGTTTGGGGACAACAAAAAGTTTCCCAACTAGAACAACTGCGCAAACTAGGGCAAAAAATGTTGGCCAGTATGAATATAAAATAGTTCGAAAACCTGACCAAATGGGACTTAGAACCATATTTTTGAAAGGGGCATAAAATTTGAATTCATAACCATTTAATTTTTTGGCCGCAAAAAAATTTTAAAAGCAAACCGGCCCTTTTCATTAAGTTTATGCCAATGACAATAGTCGGGGAAAAGATTGAAATAAAAACCGTATGGGAAAAAACAGTAAATCCTCCACAGAAAAAGAGCGGTTTTAAAAAATGCTTTTCCCAAATTCAGTTTTATGCCCCAAATGAAATTAGGGGACGCGTTCACAATAAATTTGAAATTTCTGCTTTAAAAAAAGGAGAGGGGGGGGGTTGTGGGGGGTTAGTGACGTCCTTTTTAAAGAATTCTTTTAGCGGGAAAACTTAACGTTGACATCTTAAAGTTACGTTGTCATTTTCACAAGGCGAGGATATTAAGGTCATAACAACAAGCAACAAAAAACAAATTAGTCTAAATGCAATCTTAAGATGAATTGGGTTACTTAACACTTAGGCCTTATGGGTTTTTTTTATATGAAAAAGTTTTTCAGGGTATGATAAAAAAAATAACCGGATTTGATTTAAATTCTGTTATAAAACTATGGGCATTAAATTTATGACAAAAAAATCCTCATTGTCATTGATTGTGGGCAGACTGGTTGTGGAAAAAAAAAATTTTACCCGACCGTTACAAACAGTTTATCGTTATAATTTTAATATATTGTGGTTTTCTGTCCAACATTAAAAGGAACAAAACATATATAAAAGAAGGTTTATAACGGTGAGACTTTTTATTTTTTGATCCCAGCAATAAACTGAGTGAGTGTTTAGAAAAAGTTTTTTAGATGTTTGAAGGAAAAGCCCGCAACTATTTATTATAGATGCGTTCGGGAAAGAACATTGTTAAAAAGAGAAACGCTTTGTCAAAACTAGCTTTCAGTGGAAGACATGCTGGGATAAGTGTGTGGATTTTATGCCAAAAATATAACTCGTTTTAAAAGACTTTAGAGAACAGTTAAAGACTGTAGTTTTATTTCACATGAAAGACAGAGACTCATTTGAAGAATGTTTGCGCGAAAATGATGTTATTGAAAAATGACCAGGAAAAACACAGGATTAAACAAAAACTAAAATCTGAAAAGTTTAGTAAATTAGTATAAAAACGGATAACCCTGCACAGTATGTTTGTTTGAGATAATCGTTATTTTTTGGTTATTGAAGTCTTACTTGTCAGAGAACAGTAATATGCTGATTCTAGGGCACTTTCGCCCGAAAACTTGGCGGAGGAGCAAGTGAGTTAGAATTGGTAAAATTGCTGTGTGTGTGTCTGCCCGCCTCTCTGTCTGTCTGTCTGTCTCTCTCTCTGTCTCTCTCTTCTCTGTCTGTCTGCCGGTGATTCTCTCTCTCTCTTCCGCCACAGGAAAAGGCGGCTTTTAGGCCACTTTCGCCCAAAAACTCGGTGAGGGTGAAAGTGGCTTAGAGTCGGCTTTTTACTGTTCCTGGTGGATATCGTTAATCAGTCGAGGGAAAGGATGTGTCTTTACGGAGGTTTTAAAAGCTCTAAGAGTCCGTGTTACGCAGAGAAGAAGGGAGACTATTCCACAGAGCAGATGCCTAGTGTGTGTGTGTGTGTGTGTGTGTGTGTGTGTGTGTGTGTGTGTGTGTGTGTGTGGTGTGTGTGTGTGTGTGTGTGTGTCTGTGTGTGGTGTGTGTGTGTGTGTGTGTGTGTGTGTGTGTGTGTGTGTGTGTGTGCGCGCGCGCGCGTAATCTGAACATGTTGAATGTCAGACCTATCATACTGACACACCCATGCTACCGAATGCTGTTGACACTCCTATTCCTCTCATCCCCGATCTTTGCAGTCTCTCCAGTTTATGTCGGGAGAGAAGTGTCTCTCTGTAGCAGGCAGGGGGTGAGTGGGATAGAGGCGAAGGGGTGGAGAGGAGATGGGAATGACATCACAGCGCAGGGATGGCAGAAACTTGATTCAGTCAAAGAGTGAGATGTGAGATGAAGTCTGTCCGTCCAGTTTGTCCGTGGATACCTTCATAAAGCAAATGAGGTGTGCAGTAAAATAGGAAGGAAAGTGATAAATTAAAAAGAAACAAGTCAATAAGATAGCAGACATATTTATGTAAATGCATAGATACACATACCTAGACCCCCAGGCACAGGTTTGACGATGAGTATGCGTGCATAGGCCTATGTACGAGAGAGAGAGAGAGAGATGAGAGAGAGAGAGAGAGAGAGGGGGGGGGGTTAGGGGGGACAAGATGGTAGGAAAGGGGTGTCGAAAATAAGTAAAATCTTTCACACACACACACACACCCACACACACACCACACACACACACACACACACACCCAACACACACACACACACACTGTGGAATATACCAACTCTGTGTACGCACATTCCACTGTGACAGACACTAGCTGGTTTTCTAATCATGGCTCTTGAACGTTCGATTTTTTCTATTCTGCGTCTGAAGCTCAGAATGTGTTCGAATCAAAGCGAAGAGGGCACATCCCCTCCTCTATCACTATTGCAGATGTGTGACATAGCAAATAGGGGTCAAGAGGGCCATAACCATTATCAGTCGAGTACATTCCGTAAATTGCAAGTAGTATGATTATCTAGGCCACTGGGAGACTTGTCGTCACTCTGAACACCTTCTTACAACCAACGAAAGTTTGTATTACCTCGTCTCCATGTGTTCATTGCTGTTCATATTCACAGGCAATATCTTAGACATGTCCAACAACTAATGGAGTCAGTGCCTCTGCTAGGTTGAACTGCTTGTTGATGATGTGATGAAGTTCTTTCTCTGTGAGATCTAGCCGCATGACAAAAAACTTATTGCGTCCATATCTATTCGATTCATCCGGTACACCTTTGTATCTTATCAACGTGACCACGGTTCCATGTTTCAATTGTTTACAAAGGTAACTATCATTACTTTTCTGAGTATCAGGATTTTTGTTTTATGATTAGATTCTATTCCAGTCTGGTCTGCCTTATTGAACTATATCATATGTCATTTTATGGTGCATTACATCATAGTTTTAGAATCAGGCTGTTCTTCAATTACCTCCCCATAAAATAAACTTTCAGAGAAAATACATACTTCGATTACACACTTGCTCGATTCCACGATTAAACGTTTTACATTACACGATTACACACATACGTATGGACGCGTGCAGGCGCGCGCGCGCGCGCGCGCACACACGCGCGCACACACACACACACACACACACACACACACACACACACACACACACACACACACACACACACACACACACACACACATACACACACACACGCAGGCAGGCACGCACACAGGCACGAACAGACACGCGCGCGTGCGCGCGCACACACATACACACACACACACACACACACACACACACACACACACACACACACACACACACACACACACACACTCCTATCCGTCCACCCAACCCTCCTGCTTTCACACACACACACACACACACACACACACACACACACACACACAGCAATAACAGTGGAGGAGACCATGTAAACTAGCCACTCAATGCTTGACCAGAGTGGACAGGAGTCTGTGAACTCTTGACTTCTCCACGCTGGTCAGCCCCCCGCCTGTCCACACCTGTCCGTATTTCTTTACGTGTCACTACCATCCACACTGACCTCACGTCCTGGCCCATACAGAGTGAGTAACTCCCACCCACACTGCCCTCACGTCCTGGCCGAACCCGGCCCAGGACGTAAAGGTCAGTGTGGAGGGGGTTTACTCCCCCCCAAATAAACTAAATTCCTAAACCCCATACAAAAAATCCCAACCGCACTGCCTCACTTTCTTGGCCGATCAAGATGAAGTGCAGACAGTTTTCTTTCCCATTTTCCCCGGGGGGGTTTCCTTAACGAAAAAAAATACGGGAACTGAAACTGACCTTCTTTTTTTACAGCTGTTCACTTTTTGTTTTTTTCGGGGGTTTTTCTAATCTAGTCTCCCCGTTTTACTCTACTCTGGTCTTCCCATGTGTTCAAACCCCTTTTCCCTATAGGCCCCATAGGCCCCCAAGCGAGAGGAAAGGCAGACCAAACGTACCTCTGTGTTCTATGTGTGGGTGGGGGGGGCGACCGGGGTTAAAAAGGGGACCCCCAGGAGAGAGAGGGAAAAGACAGTGGGGAAAACCTGTGGCTGCCCGCCTGGACAGCTTGTGAGGAAAGAGGGACTTTTGGGGGAGTGTCGCTCTAATAAAACAGCGGGACAGCCGGGTAACCAGCCCGGGGGAACGTGTGAGGTAAGATGAGGGTTTGGGGATGTGACCAAATACCTACAGCAGACACCCGCGTAAAAACCAGCCCGGAAGACGTGTAGGAAAGAGGGAACGTTTGGGGAGGTCGACCCCCCAATCCTCAGCAAACAGCCCCCGTAAACCACCCTGAGGACGTATGAGGTAAGATAAACTTTTTTGGGGTTTGATTCGAAAAGTATGGGGGAACGGGGGGGTCGCTTATTTTTTTTTTCTTTTCTTTTTTTTTTTCTTTTTTTTTTTCCCTTCTTTCCCCCTTCTCTCCTCTCTCTCCCCTTTTCTTTTCTCTCTCCCCTCTCTCTCTCTTCTCTCTTTTCTCCCCCTCTCTCTCTCTCTTCCCCCTCTCTCTCCTTTTCCCTTTTTTTTTTTTCTTTTCCTTTTCTTCTCTCTCCCCTCTTTTTTCCCTTGTTTTTTTTTTTTTCTTTTTTTTTTTCTTTTTTTTTCTGTTTGTCTGTCTCCTTTTCCTGTCGTCGGGCGGGTCTCTCTCCTCTCTTCCCCTCTCTCTCTCTCTTCTCTCTCTCTTTTCCCCCCTCCCCCTCTTTCTCTTCTTTTTTTTCTTTTTTTCGTTTGTTCTGTTTCAGCTTCTGGGGCCACCTAAAGGGGAATTCCCAACCCATCCCCCAAAATTCCGACCCCTGTCCCCAGCCACAGTTTGGGGTTTGTGGCCTTTTTGGAAAAATGAATTTGGCCATCGATCCCAAACCCTTTAAAAACACACAGTGGTGTCATTTAGCCGGGATGGCTGGTGAGGTGGAAAACCCTTTGGGGAAACTCCCAAAAGAAAAACTAAGGAAAAGGGTGTAAAGTGTCTACCCTCCCGAATGAGATTCACCCAAAAAAAAAAAAAAACCGAATTGGGGGTTTCATCCCCAGCCAGTTCAATCAAACATAAGTCCAAACGCAAAAAAATTCTGGTCCCCCGGCAGACACTTCGGTTTCGCGTCACCCAATTGGGCACAGAAAGAGGCTTTTTTTTAGCCCTCACAGACAGCACGGGTCCACCCAAAGATAATGTTCGCCCAAACGTCTAAATAGGTCGGGCCAAAGGGTCTGGGGCCCCTGGGTCAACTAAGACACCAATTTGCAGGCCCCGGCCCCGCCATTTTAAAAGACGTCGCCGGTTGAAGTGGGAAAGGGGGAAAGGTTTGTGGGGGTTGGGGGTAAAACCCGAAATTAAATTAAATGCCCCAAATAAACCCACCACAGAAGAAAGGGCCCAGTAGATGGGAAGTGACGATTTAAACGCCCCAATGGAATTAAAAGGGAGGTAACCTTTTACAGGGGGGGAAAAAATTTGCCCAATGTTACTCCCCCTTTTGACACTAGGATGAGAAAAAAGAAAGTGAGAGAAGGGGGAACCGGGGGGAGAACGGAAAAAGGGAGAGAGAGAGAGGGGTTTCTGGGAGTGTTTTGCACGAAAGAAAGCGGAGAAGAGAGATGATGGAACCGGGATAAAGCTTTTAAGCCCCAATAGGTTTTGAAAAGGGGAAGGACTAAGGAAGTGTTTAAAGAGAAAAGAGTTGCTAACTGTGAAGAAAAAAAAAAAAAAAGAAAAAGAAAAGAAAAGAACCTGCCCCATTTGATGGCAGACTAAAAGGGGAGAGAGGGGAAGAGGGGGAGGGGGAAAAGAGAGGAGGGGGGAGAGAGAGAGAGAGGGGAGGGGGAGGGGAGAGAGAGGGGGAGAGACCCATGCGTTAATCGGGGAAAAAAGGGAAAGGGGAAAAAAGATCGATTTTTGGGTTGTCACTTTTCCAATCTGAACCGGGGTTCGACCTTTCCCTTGGCAGCCCCATTTATAAAACCCCAGAAAAACCTCCCAAACCCGCCAGGTTCTAACCTAAATAGTCCCAGCGGGCCCAAACCGGGACCGGGCCCAGCATCCAACCTGCCCATTCCCAGCATTGTGTCGTATGGGGGTTTGTGAAAGGACAGTGAAAAGAAAAGAAAAAAAAAAAAGAAAAGGAAAAGACAGTGATTCGTGAATATTTTTTAAGGGATCCCCCTGGCCGGGTAAGTAAAAAAATCTATTTAAAACCCGGGTTTTTTGATAAATTTTAGATAAAGGTTTTTGTAAATTTTAAAGGGGAAAGAGAGAATGTTTTATTTTTTTTTTGACCCCAATATGTTTTGGGTTTTTTTGTTTCAAAGATTATTTTTGTAGTAAAGTTTTTGATTTTACTATTGGTTTGTTGGAGGGAATGCAGGGAATTTGAATGTGAATTGTAAGAAAGGGTTTGAGTGTGTTTGGGCTGTGCGCAAAGTCTTCCCCCACTGACATCCCCCGGGGTTAAAAAATTTTTGGGCGAGCCTGCCGGTATTCGGGCCCCCTTTATTATAATTTTTAAACTTCTAGAGGGGAAAGCTGGGGGGGGTTTCGGGGTTTTGGGAAACCCCAAAGAAAAGGGTATTTTTTTATGTATTTTTCCAAGTATTTTAAATACTAGGTTTTGGCATTGTTTCCCCAAGATAGTAAACATAGGTTGGCATTTCACCCCCAGAGTACTTATTTTCGCACAAAAGGGCCTAAAAATTCGCTCTCATATTTGGGGGTCAGGCGCTAGGGTCTTATAAAAAAAATTAGGGTTGCCCCAAAAAAATATTATTTTTCATGGGAAAGTGCTTTTAAACTTTCACTCGTGTCGGTCCCCCACCGGGTTTGGCTGTCGTAAAAGGGAAAAACCTTGTTCAAAAAAAAGGGGAGTAATGGCGGACGAAAAGAACCCCCCCCATTGAACAACTTGTGGGCGTCGCTCGTGTTTTTTGGGGGTACCGGGAGAAAGTTGCGAGAATTTTTTGAAACCCACAAAAGAGGAAAGAGATGAGCGAGGGGAAAAGACGCCGTGTTCAGAAAAAATAGAAATTAGCAGAGCAAAAGGATAAAGCTAATAGCAGGAAACAAAAAGTTTAAAGGGGAAAAACAAAAGTTTTAAGGATTAAATTTAAAGGTTGGGAGTTGAGAAAACAGAGGGAGCCCAACCGTTTGTGGTAGAAATTTTTCCCAGGGGCCCTGTGTGCAGTTATCCCCCCGCCCAAAATTTTGCCAAAATTTTAAAGGGGGAACAGATTCGATTTGATGCGAACATCAGTCTTTTTAAAAACTTTTGCATGGGCGGGGTTGGCCCTTTCAGAAGAGGGGGCGTCATTTTGCCCAGCCTTTTGGGGGGGGGAAAGGGCCCTTAAGATTTTCACTGTTTTACCAGCGACCAACAATTGTTTTTGGTGCTGTAAGGAGTTTTTAAAGAAGGGATTTGACCCACAGGGAGGGTTCGAAAAAAAATTCGATCAGTAGTTAAAAGCAGGGAAACGTCCCCCAAAATTTTGGTCCCTTTTAAGATCATTTTTTTTAAAGAAGGGGTTTAAAGAGTTGATTTGGTACGAGAAAGGATTCCCCTAAATTTTGGAAAAAAGGGTTATGAAGGAACAGTTTTTTGTCGGGTTGCATTTCCAGAGTTAACAAAACATTGAAAAAAGGGACAGCCAAGACAGGGGGGGTTTTTGCTAAATTTTTAAAGGTGTAAGGGAGGACTTTTGGGCACTAAGGTGGGGAAAAAAAACAGGTGCCGATACGGTGAAAAGGGGTTGAAAGGGGGACTGGGGGATTTTTTGAAAAGCGCAAACCCGTGGTGGGGAAAGAAAGGGGGGCCAAAGGGAAAGGGGGGTTTCTTTGTCAAAAGAAGGGGACATGGGGCCCGAGGGATTGTGAAAGAGGTTCCAAAGGGCACCCGCCTTGAAGGGTTGATAAGGGTGGGCCAGGGGAAACCAAAACTGCAGGGAAACCCAAAAAAGGGATCCAATCTGAAGAGGGTGGAGTGGGGGTGGCTAGCAAGGACACGGGCCCAGTGTCAGGGATGGGGGGGCCCCTAGGCGGGGAGTGGTTCTTACCAGGGGAAAAGAAGGGTGGATTGGCCAGAAAGGGGTTGGAATTTGTTACGGGACATGGTTGTTCATTGGTTTGAAATTTAAAACAACGCTGGTCGGGGAAGGGGATTTGACAGGGAAAAAAAACCCGGGACCTGTACCAAAATCGATGGCACTGTGGGGAAAAAAGTTCCCAGTTGCGAAGATAGAAGTACGTCCCCCTTACTTCTCAGGCGAGTTGTCTGCGTGGTAAAGGAAAAAACCCCCTTTTGATTTGCAGGGGAAATTTTCCAGGTGCAAGGGTCCAGGGGACCCCGGGTTTTTTTTGACTGTTTCGGGGGCGGGCCGTTCAAACAGGGGCCCCAAGAAGGGGGAAAAAGGGTTTGATAAACCTTTAAAGCCCGTTCCGGCCGGGAAAGCAGGCATAGATTGTTCCCCTGTGAGTTTGGGCAGCGCAGGAAACCGCCCCTTCGCTCGTAAAGTTTTGGGGGATTTGGGAAAGAGGTGGAGAAAAACGGGGGTTGGAGGAGGGGGACGAATTTCTTGTAAAAGGCGGGTTTTTTGTACCGAGGGGTTCCCCAAAGGGGGAAGACAGGAAGGGGAAAAATCAGTTAGGGGGTACCAATTTTTATCGTGACCTGTCATGTCGGGGTCCGAGCGCCCCAAGGGGGTCTTTCCGGACCAGAAAAAAGTTAACCAAATTTTTGATGATTTTCAGGGCCAGGTGAAATTTCCCGAGATAAAGTGTTTCTCCCATGTAAATTACGTTTTTCAAAGGTCACCCAAAAGAGGGGGGGAAGGGGAAAGGGCCCCCTCTTAAAAATCCCCCCTTTTAAATTTAAAAACACCCTTCAGGAGAGTGGCGGGTTTAATTTATTGGCCCCGTCTCGCCCTGTTCCAAAGGTGGGCACAGTATGGGAACGTGGGTACGCGACCCGATATCCAGAAGCGTCCCCTTGAAAAGGGGTAAAATAGCAAAGGTCCCTGAAAAGGGGTAGTGGACAATTTTTTTCGCGTGGGGTGCCTCACCCCAAAATTTTCAGTGGGGAAAAGGGTTTACAGTTCACCCCAGGGGTGATGAGGGAGGTCAAAAAGGGTGCTAGGGGTCACACGCTTTTTCCCCCCCCCCCTACCACCCCCCCAATGCAATGGCTTGGGGGAAAAAAATTTAATGGTGTGCTGAAGGGGGGGATCTTTAAAAAAGTCTGTGGGAAAGGCCCCAGAAAGGGGCCGTTTTTATTCCCGGGCACTGTTGCCTACAGGGAAACCCCCAGGAAAGCACAGGCTTTTTCACCATTTTAGTGCGTAGGGGGGGACCAAATCAGGGGGCCAGGTCTAATTTTCAAAGAGGGTGTCCGGGAAGAGGGGTCAGAAGAGGTTTAAAACCACTTTTCAGTTGTGGTTGGGCTTACCCCAATAGGCCTAAGGAGAATGTAATTTTTTAAAGGGGAAAAATTTTCCGGAGGGTAGGGTGGGCCCGAAGAAGCAAAATGACGGAAAAATGAGGGGCAATCCCCCAAGGGGGGAATTTAAGTCTGTTACAGGTTCCCCGGGTCACAAAAAAGCTGCTGATGCTTGGAAAAGGGCCATTCACAATCATTGAAAAGGTTTGATCAGGATTTTCCGAAATTTATGTGAATGGGAAAACCCAAAACCCTTTTCCCTCGAAAAATTTTTTCCGCAAATAAATTTAGCATTAGACCCGCCATAGGGGCAGCAGCAATAAATTTAAGGGGGTGGGAGACCCAGAGAAAAGGGGAGTTTTGTTTCCTAGTTTCCAGGAGAAGAGGCATAAGGGATGTGTCCCCGGGAAAGAAGGTCTAGGGCAGTAGGAGAAAGGGGGAAATTTGGGGGCTCCTAAAACAGTATAGGGGGTCCCTACTATAAACCAGGCAGGACAACTCTAGAGACCTGTACGGGGGAGGAAAAAGCAAAAACCCCAAAATGTAAAAACCCCAAAACCCCTTTCCCCTAAAGCCACCAAAAGAGTGATCGAGGAGGAGGGGGGAAAAAATTTGGACCTTGGGGGGGATTGAACCGTAAATCATCGTATAGTGCACCCCTCGACTTTTGTGGGGAAAAAAATCGGGGAGCATCCATTCCGGGTTGATATAGCCCTGAACAGTGTCACCAAGTCGATGGGAGAAGGGCCTTTCCGAACGTGGAAAACCCTTTTGCTCAGTTTGCCCCAACCCAAAAGCAAATATTTCCCCGGTAGATCTGAGCAAGGGTTATTGGCAAATAGCCTTGAGTGAGGCCCCAACAAAATCACAGCCAATTTTCCACCCTATGGGGCTAAAACCCCGTGGCGAGTACTTCCTTTTGGTAGGTCAACGCACCGCAGTTTTTTTCCCCGGGTGAAGGAAGTTTTTGACGGGTTTGGAAGGGGTGGTGAATTTTATGGAAACATTCTGAAAAGCATCTGGACAAGGGGGAGCAATTGGGGAGCTGGCGCAGTCTTAGAGAGGTTGAGGACGAGCCAAATTTTCCCAGCCCGCCCCCAAAAAGTGGCCCGATTGGTTTTCCAAAACCTGGAGTCCTAGGTTTTTTTGTTGGGGGCGGCCCCCAAAAAAGCTGGGAAAAAGGGGAAAAATGGAGAAGATGATGAATTCAAGAGAACCAAAGACCCAAAAAAGAAGTCAAAGGGGTCGCTGGGTTTTTTTTTGGTTTTTTACAGGGAAATTTTTACCAAATTTCGCAGGGAAAACACAGTCCCCCTCAGTGAAATTTGGGCCCAAAAGGGAAAACCCGGGGTGGTCGAGTGGGCAAAGCTGCAGGCAACACTGCAGACAGTGCTAAAAACCCCTTGGTTTTCCCCTCCCCTCTTGGGGCCCCCCGGATAAGTCAAACCATTTTTGTTGCGTACAGAAGCATCAGGTGGTTTTGTAGGTGCAGTATTGCTGCGGGGCACGAAGGGGTCGAGTTTCCTGTGACCTATGTGCAGGAAAATGATGAAATGTGAAGGGAAAACCAAAAGGTAGAGAAGGAGTGTTTTTGGGTGGGCGTGTGGGCCATGCAAAAAAATTTCACAAAAATGTATGGGGGAAAAAGTTCGTGGGAAGACTGACATCAAACCCCCTCAAATTCCCGCAGGGGGCGCAGTTAAAAAAAACGCAGGGGGCTGCGCTTTTGGGGAATGGCACTGCAGCCCTAAGGTATCGAGTTCAGTACATTCTAGGTCACGAATGTAGGAGCTGGGCTATTAAGGCCCTGGAAATCTAGCAAGTGCAACCAAGGAAGTCAGCATTCCCGGGGCGCCTAGCACTTTGTTAATAAAATGGGGTTGGGTGACAGTTATGTTGAATTTGGTATGGGTTCATTCCCGGGTCCCCTTTGGCTAAGGTTTAATTTTCTTTGTGGAAAACTTGTTATGTAAAAGTAGTTAAAGTTTTGGGGCGGACCGCGGGTTTTTGGAGTAATGCAGTTTGCAAAAAGCGGGGTGGAGATTCCTCAGTGAGGTGTCATTGGGTCGTGTTATTGATTGTCTTTTATAGTAGTTGTAAAGAAGATTTGCAAAACCGCAGGTAGGGGGAAATTTCCTGGTTTCGACAGAGGTTAAAATAAAATTGTAAAGGAAAAAAAAATAAGGCAAAAAAAAGGGGGACAACGGGGGCCAAATGAATTTCCTTGGGGTGGGTTTTTTCGGGGGGTACCTTTGGTGAAATTTTAAACCCATTTTGGGGGGAAATCATTCTTTCCCAAAAGGTAACCGTTGGGGTAAAAGCAAAAAATTTGGTTGTTTTGGGTTTTTTTTTTTTTTTCCCCTTTTTTGAGACAATGTGAAACCAAAATCTTTTGCAAGGGGGAAAATTTTCACGGGGCAAAAAAAAAAAACCGAATTTGGGGGGCAGTCGCCCGCCCTTTTAATTTGACATAAAACCCAACGCAAAACCTTTTGGGCTCCCGGCAGAAGAAAGGTTGCCGGGCCGGCCCAAATTTGGCACAAGGGAAAGAGGCTATTTTTTGTCCCCACGGAGACAGAAGTCCGCCGCCCCCCAAAAAAGGGTTTGGGGCCCATTTCAATAGGTTGGGCCCGCGGGTCCCGGGCCCGGGGGGGGTCAGACAAAACAGCCAATTTGCAGGGCCGCGCCCACAGTTAAGTCAGAAACCCCCCGGTTGAAAATAGGGGGAAGGGGGAAAGGGATTGGTGGTGGGGGGAAAATCAAGTTTAAATTTAAATTTAAAAGCCCCCTTGACCACCACGAGAGCCAAAGGGCCCGTAGATGTGCTGTGGGCGATTTGAAGTCCAATGGAATTGAAGGGGGGGTAACCTTTTACCAAACGGGAAAAATTTGACCAAAAAAATTTCCTCCTTTGAAAACATGGTGAGAAACGAAATGGGGACCGGGGGGGGAAAAAGGGGGGAAAAGGGGGGGAAAAAAAAAGGGAGAGGAGAGAGGGTTTAGGGAGGCTTTTGCACGAAAGAAAGCAAGGGTATGAGGGGAGGGGTGAAGAGAACCCCCGGGTTTAAAATTTTGCACCAGATAAGTCTGCAAAGGAAAGGGCTAAGGAGTTTTTGAGAGAGAGAGAGTTGTAACTGGGTGAAGAGAAAAAAAAAGAAAAAGGAAAAAAAAAAGAAAAACAAAACCCTGCCATTTGATAGAGCAGACTAGAAGATGAGAGAAGGGGGAGAGAGAGAGGAGAAGGGGAGGGGAGAGAGTAGAGAGGGAAGGAAAAGAGAGGCAATGCTTTAAAGGGAGGAAGAAAAAAAAGGAAACCGATCGATTGTTTTGGTAGTCCCCTGTTTAATCTGAACCGGGGGTTTGAAACCCCATACCTGGCAGCGCCACTATCATCACAGTCCAACCTGACCAATGCCGCGGTCTAACCTGAAACCCGTTTCCCCAGGCCAACCTGACCAGTGGGGCCCGCAGCCAACTGACCAAATGCCACAGTTGTGTCGTGACTGGTTTTTTGTTAAAGGACAGTGAAAAAAAAAAAAGAAAAGGAAAGACAGTGAAAAAGGTGAATAGTTTAAAAAACACCCGGGCCCGGTAAAGTGAAAAAACTATTTATACCCGGGGGTTTTTTATGTGATTTTAAAATAAAGGTTTGGAAGTTCAAGGAAAGAGAGAATGTTTTATTTTGTTTTGGGGTCCATGCCCCATTGATTTTGTTTCTAAAGATTTTTGTGTAGTAAAATTTTTAAAAACTTTACTATGGTTTGATGGACGAATGCAGAATATGAATGAATTGTAAGAAGCTGGAGGTGTTTTGGGGTGTGGGGCTAGTCCTTCCCCCATGAAAAATACCCCCAGGTTTTACAGAGCCCAAAAACCGAAGTTTTGGTGGTGAAAAGACGCATAAAATTTGCACACACGAAAAATCCCCCTCACCAAAATTTCCGGGAGAGGGAAAGGGCCCGTTTGGCCCTTGGTAAAGGATGACAACCCTTACAAAATAACATGCCCCCTGTGTGAGAAATGGGAAAAAATGAAGGAAATAGGAAATTGAGTGAACGGGTCCGACTGGATGACACAAAAACGAAATGAATGAAGCGGCAGCTGGCGTCTTCAGTCGGCCCCCAAACCCCGGTTTGGCCCGCCCGTTGTTAAACGAGTGTGGATTGTAAAGCGCTTTGAGCTTGGGGCCCCTAGCCGAAGATAGGCGCTGTTAAGTATTCATTATGATAATAATAAAAGTGGCCCGGGGGAGGAGGATGGGAGCGGGGTGGGGGTGGGGGGGGGGGTTGTGAAATAAGATGACATTTGGGGAACATTGACACTAATAAGTACAGCACACAGCGAAATCAGTCAGCCTGGAGATGTGCTGACACTGGGAGTATGAACACTAATACCTACAGCAGACAGCAGCCTCGGTCACGCAGATTGTCTGACGGCTGACTGATGTGTGACTGGCTGACTGATGTCTGATGGCTCACTGATGTCTGATGGCTCACTGATGTCTGATGGCTCACTGATGTCTGATGTCTCACTGATGTCTCACTGCTGTCTGATTGGCTCACTGATGTCTGATGGCTCACTGATGTCTAATGGCTCACTGATGTCTGATGTCTGATGGCTCACTGATGTGTGATGGCTCACTGATGTCTGATGGCTCACTGATGTCTGATGGCTCACTGATGTGTGATGGCTCACTGATGTCTGATTGGCTCACTGATGTCTGATGGCTCACTGATACCGCACAGAGTTCAGAGGCAGTCCATTCCAATCCCGCTGCTGTCCGATACAAAACTGAACGTGTCTGCTCCAAGTGCTGTGGCTCTGCTGCTAGTATTGCTGTTGTACAGGGGCCATGGCACACAGGAGTCGCAGCACGTGTCATGCTGAAATCACATTGCTACATCACGGTGCTTCCTGTATTTCTTGTCAGCAGTCATATTTTTGCACGGAGTAGGTTTCGTAGCTATTTCAGACATGAACTCATTGTTTAGGATCAGTTTGCTCTTGTGTCACTGGACATGACGGGTGTGATATTGAACACACAAAGAAAGAGACTTCAACAACCAAATGGGTGGATCTCACTTACAAGGTGTTTTTTTATATCGTTTTCCCCCTTCTATTTCATTTTACTATCAATTTGTCGATTTATGTCTTTGTTTGTTTGTTTATTTATTCAAATCAACTTCTGTGCCACTCTGTGAGTATCATCCACAAGCCGTTCATTCCGCCTCCATCCACAATCACACCTCAGCTTGTCCCGTGGCAGCCTCGGCACCAGCAATCCACGGAGAAAATCAATGTGAAGCCGTCTAGAGGCAACCCACCAGAGGAGACACTACGCTGCTTTCAAGTCACTTCGGTGGTGTTCAGTGGTGCCTGTTTTGTACAGCAAACGCAGAATACTGCCAACTAAGCCCCCCCCCCCCCCCCCCCCCACTCCCCCCCCCCCCCCCCCCCCCCTTTGCTGACGACAGCAAGTGTTTAGTCGTGGAGTCTGTGTCAGTGAGCATCATCTTCTGGAGCCTGCCACTACGTCGGCAACCTCAACATGAACTCACCCAGGGCATAGATGTACAGGGGAGATTGAAACTGAGGTCACCATGAGAATAGGGTATTTCTTTCTTTCTTTCTGCGTACGCAGGCTGATACTCCTGCGGACACTCCCTGTGTAGACAGGCAAGTATTAATCCCATCTGCCCAACAAAGGGAGTGGAGTTTTGTGTGTATGACCGTTCTTTATCCCGCCATTAAGGCATCCATACTCCAGCTTCGGGGAAAGTGCATGCTAGGTGTAACGTGTCATCCATACCAACGGCCGAACTGGCCTTCTCCTCCGAAAGTTGGTGATGGGATTTGACGTGTGTGCAAGATGTTATGCGTGTGTTCACGCACGGAACCCCGGTTTATAGTCTCATTCGAAGGACTGTATGGGAAATGGAGTCAGAACCAATGTTAACTCCGAGGGAAAAATCCCCCTGTACTGAAACAGCCCGGCGGAGATTCGAACCCGCAACCCCAGGATCACGAGTTCGGCGCTCTACCAACTAGGCTATTCCGGCCCCCGAGCAGGGTATGAAGTGCCACAGAATTTGAGACTTTTACGAGTGTTCTGCTGATGAAGATGATGCAATGGGGGTCTGTTCTGAGGTCACCATGAGAACAGGTATGAAGTGCCACAGAATTTGAGACCTTTGTGTGTATGTTGGCGATGAGGATGATGCTATGGGGTCTGTTTTGGCCTGAGACCGCATGACAGCGCAATACTCTACGCTCACTTTCGTAATATATCCCAGCATCAATTAGACCCGAGATATACGGATACCTGCAGTGTTGGTCAGGGAATGTAAGCAACGCTCGGAGACGCACCCATTTAGTAGATGAAACTCGACTGTATGGCTCCAGTCTCCCCAACTGAGCTCGTAGCAAACCCAGCTGTGGGTAGGAGGCGGCCAGTCACAGAGTATTTTGTGCACCAGTCGAACTGTCGGCAATGCAACAGATGGAACATGTGGCTTTTTTCACTGTGGGTGTTTTACCATATGACACGCCTTCAAAGAAACAGCTTCAAAACACCACTTGCTCTGAACTGCCTGGGAACCTTGGAATGGGTATTTTATCTGGGCACATTGTCGTGTGACTCTGCCCTTAATTGCAACACCCCCACCACCACCACCACCACCACCACTCCCATCCCCTCTCTCCAAGCCGGTTGCTTCTGTTGGTCCTGTCGCCTTTGGAGTTTGTGCTCAGTGAAGCTGAATAAACAATGCGTCACGAGGACCACAGTGTTTATGAGACTTTCAGAAAAAAAAATCACAACAGACAGTGTCACCGCTGACAGTACCGAGTGGTACTTAATGTACTGATACTGATTGTTATTGATCATTGATTCGTTGTCAATATTATGATACTGGTCATTTTGACCACTGGTTTGTTTCAAAAGAAATTGTAGTTATCCGCCAGACAACAGAACAAACTACAAGACAAAACACGACGCGTTTCGACCTCTTAGGTCTTCTTCAGGCAAGAGAAGATAACACTCAGGACAGTGAAAACGAAGAACGAGCCATCGCTTATCTTCTCCATTCAACGAGCCATCGCTTATCTTCTCCATTCAACGAGCCATCACTTATCTTCTCCATTCAACGAGCCATCGCTTATCTTCTCCATTCAACGAGCCATCGCTTATCTTCTCCATTCAACGAGCCATCGCTTATCTTCTCCATTCAACGAGCCATCACTTATCTTCTCCATTCAACGAGCCATCACTTATCTTCTCCATTCAACGAGCCATCGCTTATCTTCTCCATTCAACGAGCCATCGCTTATCTTCTCCATTCAACGAGCCATCACTTATCTTCTCCATTCAACGAGCCATCGCTTATCTTCTCCATTCAACGAGCCATCGCTTATCTTCTCCATTCAACGAGCCATCGCTTATCTTCTCCATTCAACGAGCCATCGCTTATCTTCTCCATTCAACGAGCCATCGCTTATCTTCTCCATTCAACGAGCCATCGCTTATCTTCTCCATTCAACGAGCCATCGCTTATCTTCTCCATTCAACGAGCCATCGCTTATCTTCTCCATTCAACGAGCCATCGCTTATCTTCTCCATTCAACGAGCCATCACTTATCTTCTCCATTCAACGAGCCATCGCTTATCTTCTCCATTCAACGAGCCATCGCTTATCTTCTCCATTCAACGAGCCATCGCTTATCTTCTCCATTCAACGAGCCATCGCTTATCTTCTCCATTCAACGAGCCATCACTTATCTTCTCCATTCAACGAGCCATCGCTTATCTTCTCCATTCAACGAGCCATCGCTTATCTTCTCCATTCAACGAGCCATCGCTTATCTTCTCCATTCAACGAGCCATCGCTTATCTTCTCGATTCAATTCAACGCCCATCTTGTGCCGAATTCGAGAAGATAAGTAATTGATCGTTCTTCGTTTTCATTGTCCTGAGTGTTATCTTCTCTTGCCTGAAGAAGACTTAAGAGGTCGAAACGCGCCGTGTTTTGTCTTGTAGTTTGTTTGTCCTCGTTGTCTGGCTGCATAACTACAATTTCCTTTTAAAATGTGTTTGAATTTGCGCCTGCAGTCACCTCACTTTGAACCTCACATTGATTTGTTGTCAGTGTGTTGATACTGGTACTCGTTGTCCACTGATTCGTTGTTAATGTTCTGATACTGGTCCACATCGTCCACGATTTGTTGTCAGTGTGTTGATACTGGTCCTCGTTGTCCACTGATTCGTTGTTAATGTTCTGATACTGGTCCACATCGTCCACGATTTGTTGTCAGTGTATTGATACTGGTCCTCGTTGTCCACTGATTCGTTGTTAATGTTCTGATACTGGTCCACATCGTCCACGATTTGTTGTCAGTGTATTGATACTGGTCCTCGTTGTCCACTGATTCGTTGTTAATGTTCTGATACTGGTCCACATCGTCCACGATTTGTTGTCAGTGTATTGATACTGGTCCTCGTTGTCCACTGATTCGTTGTTAATGTTCTGATACTGGTCCACATCGTCCACGATTTGTTGTCATGTCTTTATACTGGTCCTTACTGACAACTAATTCGATACTGGTCCTCATTGCCTACATTGATATGTTGTCAGTGAATTG
>JAFLJL010018769.1:22903-27903 GCA_018398815.1 Conus ventricosus | reverse complement strand
ACATTCATTTTATCCTAGTTCTGTACGGCTGTGGAACTCACTGCCGGGTGCCATCAAGATTGCCACAAATGCAATCTCATTTAAAAAAACAAATTGATACGACAGTTTTGAGATCTGCATATTGACGATTTTCTATTTTTACTTCCCCAGATATTTTACTGTTACCTGGGCCTGAATTTAGCCATTGCTTTTAACTTCTTGAATATCAAGTGCGACCCCTTGTTGCCAAATTTGCTCCAGGGGCCAACTGTCTGAGTCACACTATTTTATGTTATTTTATTTTACTTTTTAACATGCGCGCTGGTGACCTACTCGTTTTTGAGTGAACCAGTATTTTAGGAAGAAGAAGAAGAAGAAGAAGAAGAAATGCAAACAACGCTTGCTTAAAGGTCTACTTTAGAGGTTTTCGATAATTGGTCAGCTTATGCAGAAATATGAAATGTTTGATAAATTGGTAAAATAAACATCCGATTCGCTCCCGATCACACGAAATCGATCCGCGAAAGTGGGCATTTTCACCTGTAATCAAGAAAACGGGAGGTAATCAACTAAATCTTGGCATGGCTTAACTACTCTTGGATGTGACGTCACATGATGGACTGGCCGTCAGCCGCGACTACACAATAAGCCAACGGCGACAGAAAGCGATTCTGATGGTTCTTGCACATCTCGATCAGTATTTAATTTTTCATGTAAAAGCAGTGACTATGATTGCGACAGCCAATGTAACTCTGGGGATGTTTCTGCAAGGATGTTTCTTATCAGTTTGAACGCTAAGTTCTTTTTACCACGTCAGTTCCAGCTGGACCACCGGAAACGAGCTATTCAGTTCCAGCTGGACGCCCGAACACATCATTCCAAAGGCGTACGGACTTTACCGAAGTCTCGAGGGAGGCTGCCGACTGACTTTTTGATGCGATCACGCGTGGACGGCGAGCGGAGATTCTCCTTCCTCAAGCTTTAACGTGTTCATTCAATTTAACAAGTGTGATCTGTCCATAGATAAGAACAGAATAAACGTGCGACTATCGTACTCATCTGTACGAGCTTACCACTCCGCCTTCAAAGTATTCGCGCACAATGCAGACGAAGTTTTTGATCCACTCGAGCGGGCTCGGCAATTGTCGGAACAGCTCGTTTCCGTGGTCCAGCTGGAACTGACGTGGTAAAAATAACTTAGTGGCCCGGCATGGTTGCACCAACCGAATCCACTTCTTTCGAGTATCTGGATCAGATGGAAATGTGTGCAAAGAATATCCGTCTCCTGCTGAGCTGCTGCACACGCCTACAGCACAATATCTGCCACCCCCTCGTGACTTTTTGGGCTGTGGGGGATCGCAACTCGTGTTTGATTTCACTTGGCGTTGGCTTGTTGTGTAGGTCGCGGCTGACGGCCAGTCCATCAAGTGACGTCACGGTTTTCGGTCTACCGCGCGGGGTTTGAACAGGTGTGCAAAACTCGTTTTTTATCTGTTAAATTCTTCCGGCGACTTTTTTTGAAAAATGAATACCGTACTGTAGTTATATATGACATGTAGACCTGCTTTTAACAAATTATCGAAAATCTCTAAAGTAGACCTTTAACTAGGCCTATGATATGGGGGTCACACAGGTCAACAGGGTGACACTAAAATAATAGGCGCATGCGCAGAGAAAAGGAATGTACAGAGTAGGTCAGACGGGATGTTATTAAAATATACATGTTGTGCGTAACACGCTGATGTAATCATGCTATGAAGAAGATACTATATTATTAATAATAGATTTGTGTAGACTGGTTATGTAGTGTGGAGAAATGTTTGCTTGACTAGAATTCATATGCGGGTACGTTCGTATATAAATGTGTGCTTGACTGAATATGTGTATGTTTTGAATTCAGGATTTGTGTATGAACTGAAAGGTAATTTTGATAATTAGGGCTACGCAGTACAATATAAAGAACAGGGATCAAAGCTGAGGACAGTAGAAGCATGGTTGAGATATAACTGAGACGATTTCGATGGAAATGTTTTAGTAACAATAAGACATCCAAGCATATGTTTGAATATGTATGAATGATACTTATGTTTAACGCTAGGGGTAAATATAGGTGTAACAGGATATATGATGAAAAGAACACAATATGTATATGTGTGTGTGTGTGTGTGTGCATGTGTATGTGTATATATGTGTATGTGTGTATGCACATATGTATGTACACATATATGTATGTAGTAGTAGTAGTAGTGTGTAGGGACGTAATCAATACATAGGCCGTTAAGCCTTTCAATGTCCCCTCGTGTTATTTTACTTTTATGACAGGGTTGAAAATGCATGCAATATAAATTTTCCTTCTTATTCATCAAAGCTTCTAAACTGTACTTTAAATTTCAAGTCTTCATCCAGCAAATTCTTAAAAACATTAGTATTTTTAGCAAATTTAAGTGCAGTTGGCAAACCGTTCCAGTTAGCAATAACTCTGTTACTGAACTTGAATCTCCCCATATTAGTATGAAACTGCTTAACAAATATTTTGCCTTCCGAATTTCTTGTTCTATCTGTTTTAACAGCCTCAAAAAAATAGTCCCACTGTATGTCCGTTTGCTGGTGAAATATTTTGAACACTTCAATCAAATCCCCACTTATACGTCTACTTTTTAAAGAGTGCAAATTTAAGTAATTTAATCTATCTGTATAAGACATGTTTGCACATTCTTGCAAGATTTTAGTAGCTCTTCTCTGTACTCTTTCGATTGCTATTGACTGTCTTTTCAAGTGTGGGTACCAGATTATATTGCCATATTCGAGATGCGGTCTAACCATAGCTTTATATAACTTTAAAAACGTTTCTTTATTTAGGTAAATAAAAGTTCTTTTTATTAATCCAATCATTTGGTTTGCTTTATTTATACACTTTTGATTGTGAGTATCAAAAAGTACGACATGTATATGTGTGTCGATGTATGTATATGTGTGTCGACATATTAGTTTTTATTGAAATGAACAGATTCTTTGGTTAGACTGTTAGTTGGTTGACACTGAAGTTAATAGAATATTATTGTTATGCTTCAGATGTCTTGCGTATGTAGAGTGGTTTATTTTTGTTCTATAAAATTGAAACTGACGCTGCGAACTCTTTGTGAATGGACCTTTGGCCCCACAATAAATGGCGCGGCGTTTACGCGCGTCAAGTGTCAAGTGTCTCTCTCTCTCTCTGTCAGCTAGCAACCACACACATACCACTGAAGCTACTTCATGTCCACCCTAGCAAATAACCTTTGTGTGGGTGGATGGGGGGAGGCTGTCATAGACCAAAGGCCTGCCTACCTACCTACCTTGGTATGTCTCTACGTGACTGACAAATCTTGCATCAGGATTTTCAAGCAATGACGTTGACGTGTGATCGTCTGTGTGGGGGGCGATTCACTCGTAAAACTGCTGTTGCTGTGACTGAAGTGTGAAATACTATTAGATGTTCTTCATTTGTGTGTTTTCCTGGTGTTTTGACATTGAGATGACATTGCTGTAGTTCGTGTTCATTCATGAAAATAGTGCAAAGTGGCTCTCTCTGTTTCTGTCTGTGTCTCTGTCTGTGTCTGTCTGTCTCTCTCTCTCTCTCTCTCTCTCTCTCTCTCTCTCTCTCTCTCTCTCTCTCTCTGTCTGTCTCTGTCTGTCTCTGACTCTCTGTCTTCTGTCTGTCCTGTCTGTCTCTCTCTCTCTCTCTCTCCCTCTCTCTCTCTCTCTCTCTCTCTCCTCTCTCTCTCTCTCTGTGTGTGTGTGTGTGTGTGTGTGTGTGTAAGTGAGTCAGTGTATGGTTCTGTGTGTAGCGCACGTGCGCACGTGCGAAAGTATGTGTATGTGTGTTTATGTGTGTGCGTGCGTGCGTGCGCGCGCGCATGTGTGTGTGTGTGTGTGTGTGTGTGTGTGTTCGGAAAGGGAGATGTGAGAATGTGAGAGCAAATCAGAAAAATGAAGGAGAGGTCGATGAAGGTGAGGCACGTGCACATGTAAGTGAACCAGTGTGGGTGCTGTCACAGTTACCACAGTGTTGTTACTGAGAGCAGAATCAAGCGCTTACAGATGTGGAACGGCAAATCAGACTGGTTTATCAGTCTTTGTTATACCTTAAAATACTGCCCATCTTGCGCCGAATTGGACAAGATAAGTGGTTGCTCGTTCTTCATTGTCGTTGTCCTGAGAGTTGTTTATCTTGCCTGAAGAAGACCTAAGAGGTCGAAACGCGTCGCGTTGTGTCGTGATTCGTTTGTTCAGGTTTGGCGGATTTATGACATAAACTTTTAAAGGTGTGTTCAGATTTCCGCCTGCAGTCGCCTCACCTTGACACTACTTCAAATACTGCTTCAGTTTCATGGGCATTGCCCTCAGATCCACAAATGGCTCTGCCCCTATTTTGATCACTAATACTGCTTCAGTTTCATGCGGCGTTGTCCTCAGATCCACAAATGGCTCTGCCCCTATTTTGATCACTAATACTGCTTCAGTTTCATGGGACGTTGCCCTCAGATCCACAAATGGCTCTGCCCCTATTTTGATCACTAATACTGCTTCCGTTTCATGGGGCGTTGCCCTCAGATCCACAAATGGCTCTGCCCCTATTTTGATCAGTAATATTGCTTCAGTTTCACGGGGCGTTGCCCTCAGATCCATAAATGGCTCTGCCCCTATTTTGATCACTAATACTGCTTCAGTTTCATGGGGCGTTGCCCTCAGACCCACAAATGGCTCTGCCCCTATTTTGATCACTAATACTGCTTCAGTTTCATGGGGCATTGCCCTCAGATCCACAAATGGCTCTGCCCCTATTTTGATCACTAATACTGCTTCAGTTTCATGGGCATTGCCCTCAGATCCACAAATGGCTCTGCCCCAATTTTGATCACTAATACTGCTTCAGTTTCACGGGGCGTTGCCCTCAGATCCACAAATGGCTCTGCCCCTATTTTGATCACTAATACTGCTTCAGTTTCATGCGGCGTTGTCCTCAGATCCACAAATGGCTC
>JAFLJL010018769.1:10000-17803 GCA_018398815.1 Conus ventricosus | reverse complement strand
TGTCACGGTCAAAATTCAACACAACCAAAGTGTGGTCCGTCGCCGGCCACTTCAACTGGACATAAGTCCAAACGCAGACATCTTGGCGCCACAAAGACGGCTCCATGCGTCTCATCTGGCCAATTTAAGCACAGCAAGGAGACAGCAGACAGTCTGAGTGGCTGGACCGACAGGTCTCGGTAGGTTTGGTCAGACGTCGTGGCGCCTACCCAGACTCATCTAGCCACTTTAGAGTGACCAGTGTCCACGAGTTAAGCCACACGGCGCCAGTTAAGTAGGAAAGGGGGGAAGGTAGTGTGTGGTGGGGGTGAAATCTAGCTAATCAATTAAATGACCAATTGACCACCACAGAGAGTAAGGTGTGTAGGCGTGACTGTCATGATTTGAATATCCAATGGAATTAGAGGGAGATAACTTCGGGTGTCAGGGGTAAAAATACTGACCAATGGTACTCGCCCTTGTTGGACAGATCGGAACGAATAAGAAGGATGTGAGAGTGAGAGAACGGGAGAACGAAGAAAATGAACAGACAGAGAGAGAGAGGAAGAAGTTCGGAGGAGTAGGCTCTCGCCTACAGGAAGGCAGGGAGATGAGAACGAACAGAGAGACACAGAGAGAGAGAGGTTCTGGGGTGTAGTCTCTGCAGGAGAAAGGCAGAGAGATGAGAGGAGTGAAGTTTAAGCATTAGCACCAGATAGTCTGCACAGAACGAACAGAGAGAGACAGAGGAAGAGGCTCTGTGTAAGCTCTGACGAGAGAGAAGCAGAGAGATGAGAGAGAACGAACAGAGGGAGAGAGGGAGAGGTTCTAGGTCTGCTTGAGAGAGAAGGAGAGAGATGAAGGGAGGAGAGAAGAGAACCAAGTTGAGAGATTAGCAGGAGATAGTCTGCAGGGGAAGGACTAAAGAGAGATGTGGAGAGAGAGAGTTGCTAGCTAATGAAGAGGAAAAGAAAGAAAAGAAAAAAAAAAAAAAAGCAACCATGTCCATTTGATGGGGCAGACTAGAAGAGAGAGAGAGAGAGAGAGAGTGCAATGCATTAATGCAGGAAGAAAGAAAGGAGAACAGATCGATGTTGATAGTCACTGTTCCATCTGAACCGGGGGTTCGACCTCATACTTGGCCAGCGCCACTTTCATCGGCAGTCCAACCTGACCAACGCCAGCAGTCCAGCCTGACCGGTGCCAGCAGACCAACACCAGTGCCAGCAGTTTGTGCCGTGTTGTGAAAGTGACAGTGAAAAGAAAGAAAAAAAAGAAAGAAAAGACAGTGATTCGTGAATAGTTAAGTTTCACTGGCCAGGTAAAGTAGAAATCTATTTATACCCGGGTTAGTTAATGATGTTTTAGATCAATGATTTTGTGAAGTTCAGGAAAGAGAGAAGTTTTATTTTGTTGATTCCATATGCATTGATGTTTCGTTCTATGATCATGTGTAGTAAAGTTATAGACTTTACTAGTGGTTTGATGTGACGAATGCATGATATATGAATGAGATTGTAAGCAAGCTGGGGAGTGTGTTTGGGCTGTGCGCTAGTCCTTCCTCCATCGACATCACCCGAGGTTGACAATTTATTGGCGAGCCTGCCAGGATATTCTGGCCCATTTATTATAATTGTTCAACTTCTCAGAGAGGAAGCTGGGTGGGATTCAAGTATTGTAATCCTAAGACAAGGGGTTGTCTTACTGTATGTTCCCAAGATAGTTAATACTAGGCTTGGCATTGCTTCCAAGATAGTTAATACTAGGCTTGGCATTTCAGCCCCAGAGTACTTATTTCGCACAGATTACCTATAATTCGCTCTCATAGTTGGGTCAGGCGCTGGGCGTCTTATAAAAACTAACTACGTTGTCCCAAGCTAATATTATCATTCATAGGATTGTGCTATCACGTCACTCGTGTCGGTAACCACCAGTTTGGCTGTCGTTGTTATAAAATCTTGTTCAAAAAAAAAAAAAAAAAGATATAATGGCGGAAGAAAAGAACACCCCTATTGAACAACTTGTGAGCGTCGCTCGTGATTTAGGTTACTCAGGAGATGAGTTGCGAGCGTTCGTTGAGAACCAACAAAAGATGGAAAGAGATGAACGAGCGGAAAGACGACGTGTCGCTGTAGAAATAGCAGAGCAGGAAAGGATTAAAGCTAGCGAAACGCAGGAAACAGAAAGAATAAGGGAAACGCAGGAAACAGAAAGATTAAAGGTTCAATTGGAGTTAGAGAAAGTGAGAATGCAGAGGGAGGCCACCGATGATGGTAGTTCACTTTCCAGTGACTCTGTGCGCAGCTATGCCCCCGACCCAAGTTGCCAAAATTCTCGGAAGGAACCGATTCGATTGATGCATACATCAGTCGTTTCGAAACGTTTGCGACCAGTCAGGGTTGGCCTTCAGAAGAGTGGGCAGTCATTTTGTCAGCGTTACTGACGGGTAAGGCATTACAAATTTTCACTGCGTTGCCAGCAGAACAACAGTCTGATTTCGGCGCTGTGAAGGAATCATTGATGAAGGGATTTGACCTCACAGAGGAAGGATTCAGAAAGAAATTTCGTTCAGCTAGATTGCAAGCAGGGGAAACGTACACTCAGTTTGGTGCACGTCTAGATCACTATTTTGAGAAGTGGTTAGAGTTGAGCGGTACGAAAAAGGAGTTCGCTGAGTTGAAAGAGCTAGTTATGAAGGAACAGATTTTGTCAGGTTGCGGCCTGAGTTAACCATACATTTGAAAGAGAGACAGCCAGAGACAGCAGGAGAGTTGTTGAAGTTCGCAGAGGTGTATAGAGAGGCACGTTTGGGCACTAAGGTGCAGGAGAAACAGGTGCTAGGCACAGGTGAGAAGAGTGCAAGGAGACAGGAGAGTTTTCTGCAAAGTCTGCAAACCCAGTGGTGGGGCAGAAGGAAGGGCAAAGGGACATTAGGTGTTTCATTTGTCACAAGAAGGGACATGTGGCGAGGGATTGTCGCATGAGGTTCCAGAAGGCAGCAGCCTTGCAAGAGGTGATAAGGGTCGTCAAGGGAAACGACCTGCAGTGGAACCAAAAGGGATTCAGTCTGAAGAGGGTGGAGTGCAGCCTATGGCTAGCACTGGACAGCAGTCAGTGTCAGGGATGGAGGGCACTAGCTGAGTGGTTCGTTACCAGTGGAAGAAGGTGGATTGGCCAGCAGAGGGTGAAAGTGTTACGAGACACTGGTTGTTCATGCGGGGTAGTACGAACAACGCTGGTCGAGAAAGGGGATTTGACAGGCAAATCCAGACCTGTACTCTAATCGATGGCACTGTGAGGGAGTTTCCAGTTGCTAAGATAGAAGTACGTACCCCTTACTTCTCAGGCGAGTTGTCTGCGCTGGTGATGGAGAAACCCCTTCATGATTTGATCATCGGAAATATTCCGGGTGCAAGGGATCCAGGGGATCCTGAGTTGTTGACTGCTACAGGGGCAGCAGTTCAAACACGGAGCAAGAAGGAGGAAAAGGTTGATAAACCGTTAGTCGTTCCAGCAAGGAAGTCAGGCATAGATGTGTCGCCTGATGAGTTTAGGGCAGCGCAGGAACAAGACCCTTCGCTCGGAAGTCTTGGGAGTTGGCAAGAGGTGGAGAGAAACAGGAGGTTAGAGGAGGTGAGACAGAATTTCTTGTGAAAGGCGGCTGTTGTACCGAGTGTTCACCAAGGGGAAGACAGGTAAGGTGACCACTCAGTTAGAGGTACCAGCAGGTTATCGTGACACTGTCATGTCAGTGGGTCACGAGTCGCTCATGGCGGGTCATCTCGGCACCAGCAAAACAGCTGACCGAATCTTTGATGACTTTCATTGGCCAGGAGCAATGGCAGACATCAAGCGTTTCTGCATGTCATGTGACGTGTGTCAAAGGTCAGCCACAAGAGGGGTGAAGAGGAAGGCGCCTCTTAAACATCCCCCTTTAATTGACACACCATTCAGGAGGGTGGCTGTTGATCTGATTGGCCCAATCGCGCCCTGTTCCAAAGGTGGCACAGGTATGTGTTGACGCGGTGGACTACGCGACCAGATACCCAGAAGCGGTTGCATTGAAAGGCGTAGATACGCAACAGGTCGCTGAAGGGCTGGTAGACATCTTCTCTCGCGTGGGTTGTGCCAGCACAAATTCTCAGTGACAGGGGTCACAGTTCACCTCAGGCGTGATGAGGAGGTCAACAGGCTGCTAGGGATCACACAGCTGCTCACTACCCCCATACCATCCACAATGCAATGGCTTGGTGGAAAAGATTCAACGGTGTGCTGAAGGGCATCTTAAAGAAGCTCTGTGAGGAAAGGCCAGCAGATTGGGACCGCTACATTCCAGCGGCACTGTTTGCCTACAGGGAAGCCCTCAGGAAAGCACAGGCTTTTCGCCATTTGAGCTGCTGTATGGGCGGACAGTTCGGGGACCGGTGTGCATTCTCAAAGAGCTGTGGTCCGGAGAACAGGAGTCCGAAGAAGTCAAAACCACATATCAGTATGTGGTGGACTTACGCAATAGGCTCGAGGAGACATGTAAGGTCGCAAGGGAGAGTTTGCAGGAGGCTAGGGTCGTCCAGAAGAAGCAGTATGACAGGAAGGTGAGGAAGCAATTCCTCAAGGTGGAGATCAAGTCCTGTTACTGCTTCCCACGGATCACAACAAGCTGCTGTTTGCATTGGAAGGGACCATTCACCATCATTGAAAAGGTAGATCAGGACTACCGAATCGATGTGAATGGGAAATCAAAACTTTTCCATGCAAATTTGCTCCGCAAATACATTCAGCGTGAGACCCAGCACATAGGCGCAGCAGCAATCATTGATGGAGGTGAAGGAGACCCAGCAGAAGAAGGGGAGATTTTGTTGCCTGAGTTTCCAGGAGAAGAGTCATACAGGGATGTGTCACTGTATGAAGGGCTAGACAGTAGGAGACAGGAGGAAGTTAGGGGGCTCCTAGAACAGTATAGGGCGTCCTGACTGATAAACCAGGCAGGACAACTCTAGAGACATGAAACGGTGGAGTTAACATCACAGAAACCCGTACATGTGAAAGCCTACCCGATCCCATATGCCACCAAGCAAGTGATCGAGGAGGAGGTAGAAAAGATGTTGGACCTTGGGGTGATTGAACCGTCCAAATCATCGTATAGTGCCCCCGTCGTCTTAGTGAGGAAAAAGTCAGGTGAGCATCGATTCTGTGTGGACTATAGACGTCTGAACAGTGTCACCAAGGTCGATGCAGAGGTCATACCGAACATGGAAGACCTGTTCGCTCAGATCGCCACAAGCAAAAGCCAGTATTTCACCAGGATAGATCTGAGCAAGGGTTACTGGCAAATAGCCTTGAGTGAGGACTCAAAGGAAGTCACAGCATTCTCCACTCCTATGGGGCTATACCAGTGGCGAGTACTCCCTTTTGGTATGGTCAACGCACCTGCAGTCTTCTCTCGGATGATGAGGAAGTTATTGACGGGATTGGAAGGCGTTGTGAATTTCATGGATGACATTCTGATAGCGTCCGAGACATGGGAGGAGCATATGAGGCAGCTAGGAGCAGTTTTAGAGAGGTTGAGGCAAGCCAATCTCACAGCCAGACCAACAAAGTGCCAGGTTGGTTTTCCAAGCCTGGAGTTCCTAGGTTTTGTTGTCGGAGGCGACACAAAGCAGCCGGAAAGAGGAAAGGTGGAGAAGATGATGAATTCAGAGAGACCAAAGACCAAAACAGAAGTCAGGAGTCTGCTAGGTTTTATTGGGTTCTATAGGGAGTTTGTCCCAAATTTTGCTGCAATCACGAGTCTCTCAGTGATTTGGTCAAGGCAGGGAAACCGGCAGTGGTCGAATGGTCAGACGCTGCAGAGCAAGCACTGCAGACGGTGCTGGAAAGACTAGGTTCCCGTCCCATCTTGAAGCTACAGATATGTCCAAACCATTTTTGTTGCGGACAGATGCATCAGGTGGTGGGATAGGTGCAGTATTGTTACAGGAGCATGAAGGGGTCGAGTTTCCTGTGAGGTATGCTAGCAGGAAGTTGACAAAGTGTGAAGAAGGGTACGCAACGGTGGAGAAGGAGTGTTTAGCTGTTGTGTGGGCCGTGCAGAAGTTCCACAAATACTTGTATGGGAAAGAGTTCGTGATAGAGACAGATCACCAACCACTCAAATTCCTGCAGGAGGCGCAGCTGAAAAACAGCAGAGTTCTGTGTTGGGCAATGGCACTGCAGCCCTACAGGTATCGAGTGCAGTACATTCCAGGTCGACAGAATGTCGGAGCTGACTATTTAAGCCGTGTAGTCTAGCAAGCTGCAACTCAGAGGAAGTCAGTCATATCCAGGGCGCTTTGTTGATAATATGTGTTGGTTACAGTTATGTTGATTGGATATGGGTTCATTCCCAGTTGGCTATGGTTCGTATTTTCTGTGTGAGACTTGTTCATATTTTCTTTGTGAGACTTGTTCATGTGAATGTAGTTATGCTTGGAGCATACAGTCGCTTGTGTAGTAATGCATTATTTGCAATAAGTGAGGATGGAGATTCCTCAGTGAAGTGTCATGGATCGTGATCATATTATATTGTGCTTTTCATAAGAATTGTGAAGAGAAGATATGGCAAATCCGCAGGTAGGGGAATTGCATAAGTGCGCACAGAGGTCGTTATAAAATGAGTTGAAATAACGCAAGAGCGCACGTCAATGATAACTCATTGGAGTGGTATCCACTAATGATATATTTTATTAATTTATAAACCGTTGGTTGTAAAGTATTTTTCAAACTTTGCACGTGTAGCTGTGGTTCAGCAAATTCGGTTGTTGTCTTTTTTGTACCGTTGTTTTGAGACAATGCGGTGCATAGTCTTTTGCAAGGGGGAAATTGTCACGGTCAAAATTCAACACAACCAAAGTGTGGTCCGTCGCCGGCCACTTCAACTGGACATAAGTCCAAACGCAGACATCTTGGCGCCACAAAGACGGCTCCATGCGTCTCATCTGGCCAATTTAAGCACAGCAAGGAGACAGCAGACAGTCTGAGTGGCTGGACCGACAGGTCTCGGTAGGTTTGGTCAGACGTCGTGGCGCCTACCCAGACTCATCTAGCCACTTTAGAGTGACCAGTGTCCACGAGTTAAGCCACACGGCGCCAGTTAAGTAGGAAAGGGGGGAAGGTAGTGTGTGGTGGGGGTGAAATCTAGCTAATCAATTAAATGACCAATTGACACCACAGAGAGTAAGGTGTGTAGGCGTGACTGTCATGATTTGAATATCCCAATGGAATTAGAGGGAGATAACTTCGGGTGTCAGGGGTAAAAATACTGACCAATGGTACTCGCCCTTGTTGGACAGATCGGAACGAATAAGAAGGATGTGAGAGTGAGAGAACGGGAGAAACGAAGAAAAATGAACAGACAGAGAGAGAGAGGAAGAAGTTCGGGGGAGTAGGCTCTCGCCTACAGGAAGGCAGGGAGATGAGAACGAACAGAGAGACACAGAGAGAGAGAGGTTCTGGGGTGTAGTCTCTGCAGGAGAAAGGCAGAGAGATGAGAGGAGTGAAGTTTAAGCATTAGCACCAGATAGTCTGCACAGAACGAACAGAGAGAGGACAGAGGAAGAGGCTCTGTGTAAGCTCTGACGAGAGAGAAAGCAGAGAGATGAGAGAGAACGAACAGAGGGAGAGAGGGAGAGGTTCTAGGTCTGCTTGAGAGAGAAGGAGAGAGATGAAGGGAGGAGAGAAGAGAACCAAGTTGAGAGATTAGCAGGAGATAGTCTGCAGGGGAAGGACTAAAGAGAGATGTGGAGAGAGAGAGTTGCTAACTAATGAAGAGGAAAAGAAAGAAAAGAA
>JAFLJL010018767.1:17500-35001 GCA_018398815.1 Conus ventricosus | reverse complement strand
TTTTAAATTTTATTTTATAAAAATTTTAAAAAGGGAATCATATATTAAAAATTTTTTTTTTTTTTTTTTTTTTTTTGCCCCAAAACAACTTCCAAAGTCCAAACCCCTTGGGGGCAACATTATTTTAAAAAAAATTAAAAGGAATCTTAAAACTAAAAAAATTTTTTTCGACGGGTGCTGATGAAGCCAACACGTTGAACAAATTTGAGATATTTTAAAGATTCCTCTTTTAACTTTTTTAACTATATATAATATATATATAATTAAATATAAATATAAAAATATAATATATATATATATATATTTTATCTTCCTCCTCCCCTCCTCCCCCCTCCCCTCCCTTCCCCCCCTCCCCCTCCTCCTCCCCTCCTCCTCCTCCTCCCCCTCCACCCCTCCTCCTCCTCCTTCACTTTTTCTTTTTCTTCTTCTTCCCCTCCTCTCCTCTCCTCTTTCTCTCTCCTCTTTCTCTCCTCTGTCCTCCTCTCGTCCCCCTATTCTCTCTCCCCTCTCTTCTCCTCCCCTCTCCCCTCCTCTTCTCTCTCTCTCTCCTCTTTCTTTCTTTCTTTTTCTTTTTTCTCGTCTCTTTTTCTCGCTCTGTCTCTCTCTGCTCCCTCCCCCTTCCTCTCTTCCCCTCTCCTCTCTCTCCTCCCCCTCTCTCTCTCTTCTCTCTTCTCTTCCTGTTTTTTTTTTCTCGTCTCCTCTGTCCCCCTTCTCTTCCTCTCTCTCTCTCTTCTCCCTCTCCCTCTCTTTCCCCTTTTCTCTCTCTCTCTCTCTCTCTCTCTCTCTCCCCTTTTGTCAAGGATGAATAGAAAAAAGGGCCCAATCCTCGATGGATAAACAAACCACCAGTACAGGGGAAACGTACACGGCGAGACGTACCATCCCACTCTGAAAACACGGGCCACAACGGGGCCCCTGGACGAGCCAGCCCTACTCGTCACTCATTTTCACGTGCCTGACCCTGCTGTACTCACCATTCATCCCCCATCGTCTTCCCCCCTTCCCCACCTCCTCACCCCTTACTCCCCTTTTCCCCTCCCCTCCCTCTCTTCCCAGGGCAACGTGATAGGATCAGCAATAGTTCCAAATAGTGGCAAGGAGACGGTTCCGGAGATGGATAATTTTCAGGGGGGGGGGCGGGTCGTGCAGCGTGGAGTGTTATGGGTCACTGTCAGCGACATGCTCTGACCGGGTGAAGCATCGTCGGAGAACGTTCTTCATCATCATCCCCGGCCGCTCATCCCATTTCGTTAACGCCCGTCTGCCGGGGTCCTCTCTCCTCCTCCTCTGGCTTCTTCTCCAACTCTCCTCACGCGTGTTCCGACCGGGGTCCGTGTCTGTCCTTCAAGTCCATGTTTCTTGCTAGCCCCGCCTCCCCTCGCACTGGATAAAGCAACATAGAATTACACAGCCACCAAACGAAAGAACAAAAAAAACTGCAAAATCAAAACACGGCGCGTTTCGACCTGGTGGGTTTTATTAAGGCGGGGCAGACAACGTTCAAAATAATGGAAAGAAAAGAGGGAAAAAAAAAAACTGCTCCCTATTTTGTTCGATCTGGATGCAAACCTAGTGGGGGGGGTGGTGATTCTTAATGCCCGTTTCCAGTGCCGCTCCATAATTTTCTCGTGATCTCTTGCTGAGCAGGGAGTTGGTGTGTTTGTGTGTGTGAGGTCGACGTCGCCCGAAGCTTCGTGTGCGGAACATGTATGTATATGTCCCATCATTTTTCCATGGCTCTTGTCAACATAGAAAAGTTCTATGTAACCAGCATGAATCTTGATGCACAGTTGGCCTGTTTTAAAATATTCATTTCAAAGCCTTTCGCTTCTTCATTCTTTGCATCATTCATGTTTACAGTTAAACAATTAATTCAAAAATGAACATCTGTTTGAATTTTCAAAAAATGATAATGTAGCCTTTCTCAAACCAGCAAATCAGAAAAAAAAACTGAGTTCATGGTTTGAGAACACACACACACACACACACACACACACACACACACACACACAACACACACACACACACACACCACCGCCGCGCGCGCGCGCACACACACACACCACACACACACACACACACACACACACAAAACACACACAACCCCACACAGACAACCCCACGACAAAATAAAAAAAAAAAAGCCCCTCAAAAGTAAATCTTTTAAACACTTTCTCTAAAAAAAATCACAAATTCACGGGAAAAAAAAAAACTAAAAGCAAAAATTAAAAGTACTTTTTTCCAACCTTAGGGCCCCTGCCCCGTAAAATTTAAACGAAAAAAAAAATTTAATAATAAACAGACTTATTTGACCGTTTAGGGGGATAGCAGCGTCCCGTAAAAAACACCAATAAAAATAGCCCAAAACAGGACGGGCCCACCCTTGAGATCCCAGTCAAAAGACACACAGGCCCGGGCCCACATGAATCCCAGTCAAATGAGACACACAGGAGGGGGCCCAGCATGAGTTTCCCGGGCCCCACCGGCCAAAGGCACGGGTTCCCCCAAAACGTGTCCCTTCCTATCCCCTCCCCCCCCCCCTTCCAACCCCCCCCCTTCCCCATCATCTTTTCACCCCCGCCCATTCCCCCTGGGCCACGTAAATTGAACGGCAATAGTTTCCCAAAAAGACAGGGGATATTTTCACCCAAACGGAGAGGTTTCAAGGAGGGGTCAGCGAAAGTGGTCAACCCCGTTCAGGCCATTTTTCCGAAAAATTTTTGCCCGGGGGAAGGGGGAAAAACGTGGGAAAATGTGAATTTTCCCCCCAAATTTTCATTTCACGCCGCTGGTCAATGGGGGTCCCCTTTTCCTGTCCAAAAAAATACGATTTCCCAAAACCCATTTTTTATCTACAAGATCATTAAACAAAGCACCTTTTTGGGTTAAAAAATTTTTTGTTATTGTTTTTTTTTTAAATTCAGTTTCTTTTTAAGTTTTTTCCAGGAAACTACAATACAGAACTTTTTTTTGGTTTTTTCTGAACCCTTTAATATAGCACAGCAACTGTATATTTTCGCTGAAACAGATGTTATGGGCATATAGCCTTTTGAAAATTGGGTTGTGACGGGGTGTTTGTGTGCGCATCATGCGGGGGGTGGGGTTTGTTGTTGTTGTTTTTGTTATTCCTTAAATTTTACATCTATCTATTTTAAAAAGATAGATAAAGACAGACTCTGTGTGTGGTTTTGTGTGTGTGTGTGTGTGTGTGTGGGGTGTGTGGGGTGGGGTGTGTGCGTGTGAAACTTTAAATTTTCTTCGGGAAAGATTTTTTTTCAGCCCTTTTCCCCTTTAAAATAAAGTGTCAATTTTCATGCCCCACTTAAAAATTTTACAATGCAAAACAAAAAAGGGAAGAAAAAAAACGTAAGCAAAACCAAATAATTATAAACAACAAACCCGATCACACCGGCAAAATTTACACTTTCCCCACTATTTTCAAGTTAAAAATTATCAAAAAAGGGTGTCACTGTGTTGGGAAACTATCCCAGTTACCTAAAACCAAAAATCCAAAAAAGTTTCCCGAAACTACCCCCACGAAAGCTTTGAAGTGAGGATAGTTTTAAACAATTACGAAGATGAGAGATTTGGAAGAAGGGGGTCTCGGGGGCTGGGACTTACAGAGCCCTAAACCTACAAAAATTAGCCCAACGCCCTGTCAGAACCTTGAGGTAAAATCACCCTTAAATTTAAAAGATATTGCCTTCATTCTCTTTTCCCGCAGGGGTGTCGACGTCCCGGGGGCTTTTTCTCCCCCCCCCCCCCCCCCCCTCCCCCCCGCCCGAGGGCCCCGGGCTTTTCTCTTGCCCCCCCCTTTCCCCCCCCCCCCCCGTCGAGGGCCCGGGCTTTTTTTTTGCCCCCCCCCCCCCCCCCCCCCCCCGTCGACTGCCCGGGTTTTTGTTTTGGGCCCCCCCCCCCCCCCCCCCCCCCCCTCGACGTCCCCGGGTTTTTTCCCCTTTTCCCCCCCCCCCCCCCCCCCCCCCGTCACGTGCCCGGTTTTTTTCTCTTCCCCCCCCCCCCCCCCCCCCCCCGTCGACGTCCCCGCGTTTCTCTTGCCCCCCCCCCCCCCCCCCCCCCATTTTCCAATGTTTCCTATCCCCTCACACACCATCCCCTTCCCCTCGCCCCTTCCCCGACAATCCCCTGCTTTCATTGCAACGCGGTGGAATCAGCAAAAATTTTCCCCAAACACTACCCGGGAAAAAAAACTCAGGAAATAAAAACAAAATTTAGCAGGCTTTGACTAGTAAAAAAAATGGTCGAGCAGCTTTTAGCCCAAGTAAAAACATTTGGTGAATCTTTCGTTTGGGAGGGGAAGGGGGTGTATTTTTTTTAAAACATAATTTTCCCACAGGAAACCTTTTCAGTTTTTTCCCGGGGGGTTGGGGTGATTCCAAGGGACCAGATTACTTTTCTAAATTTTTTGTTGCTTTTCTTTTCGCTGTATTTGAGACCCCCCGGGCATTTTCACTCTTGCCAAGAAAATTTTTTTTTTGTTTTTTAAAAACAAAGGGGTTTTCCCTTGAAAAGCGAAAAAACCCGAAAATGTTCAGTGGGAAAGGGGTTCCGTCTGTGGACACAGAATAATTTCACGGGGTTTATTGGCGAATAATCATTGCATAATATTGGCAAAGGACGGTCCTTTCCCTTTCGTCCACAAAGAAACACACTTCCAAAAGTATTCCCATAAAGGCGTTTGGGAAATTTATACCCCATTTTAAATACCTAAAATTTAAAACTTCACAAAAAAAAACGTTATTCAATTGTGGAGTACAAAAAAACAAAAGTCAGTATGCAGTTTTAATTTTATCTGTTTTTTTTCGCCAAATTGCCACAGTCTTCTGTTAAAATGCGGGTTCATTTGTTCGTTAATTTTTAAACACTGGAACTGTTTTCCCCTTTTGGGTGCTAACCCGATGTGGGCCCCCAAATGTTTTTGGAAATTTGTTTCCCTCAAAAACCCCGTCTCCTTTAAAAAAACCCTGGGACTGTTTTTAAACCTTTTAAATTTTGGATCCCACAAATTTTTTTAAAAAAATTTTTTGAACCAATAGCAACAGACCCCAAAGGGGTCTGTATACCTTTTTGGCTGTAAAACAAAACACTTTTTTTCCACATTCCTATTTACTTTTTCATCACAAAAAGCAGAAATTTTTTTTCTTCTTCTTTGTCGCAACAATTGCTCGTTTTGGTTTTTCTTTTATATCTTAAATTAAAATGGTTTTTTTTAAATCTCCATTACATCCTCCAAATCAGCTCCCCATTTTTGTTTGAAAAGGTCGATTTGCTTCCTCATCTCTGTCTCTCTGCTCTCTCTCTTTTCCCCTTTTCTTTTTCCCCCTCCCCCAATTTTCCCCTTTTCTCTCTCTTCTCTCTCTCTCTTCGCTCTCTCTCGCTCCCCTCTCTGTCTCCCCTCCCCTCTCTCAAGTTTTTTTTTTTAAAATTAAACCGTACCCCCAGAAACTTTTTGCTGACAATACGCCAAAAAAACAAAAGCTGCCTTTCTTTTTTAAAAAATCCCGTTCCCATTGGGTCTTTTTTAGGGGTTGGGGGAATGGTAAAAAAGGGGAGGGGGTAGAGACGGAAGGGAAGAGAGCGAGTGGGAAAAGAGAGAGAGGGGAGAGAGAAGAGAGAGAGAGAAAGAGAGAGAAGAGAGAGAGATGAGTGTGTGTGTGTGGTGGTGGTGTGTGGTTGTTGTGTTTTGTGGTGTTTGTGAGTGTGTGGTGTGGGTGTTTTTTGTTGTGTGTGGGGTGTTTGGGTTTTTGGTGTGTCAACCTCGGGTGATGGGCGATGGGGGAAGGAAATAGCGCCCAGCCCAAACACCCCTCACAGCTTGCTTCCCATCCATTCATATATCATGGGAAAAAGTCACATCAAACCCCTAGAAAAATCCCCATAAAATTTACTACACATGGGCAAGAACTAAACCCTCAAAGCATATGGAATCCCCCAAAAAAATAAAACCCTTTTCTCTTTCCTGAAATTCCAAAAACATTTTTCTAAAAAAAATTTATTAACTAACCCGGGTTTTTAAATAGATTTTTTTACTTTAAACCCGGCCAGGTGAAACTTAACTATTTACGAACCCCTGTCTTTTCCCTTTTCTTTTTTTTTTTTTTTCTTTTCACTGTCACTTTCACAAGCACGACACAAACTGCCCCGGCACTGGTCATGGGCGGGTGGGGCTGGGCGGTTTAAATGTTGGCAAAATGGCGTTTTGGGCCCGTCGATGAAAGTGGCGCTGGCCAAAATATGAGTCGAACCCCCCTGAAGATAGAAAAAGTGACTAACCAAAATCGATCTGTTCTTTCCCTTTTTTTCTTCCTGCATTAAAAGCATTGCCTCTCCCCTCCTCTCCCCTTCTAGTTTTCTCTTATCAAAAAGGGGCATGGTTGCTTTTCTTTTTTTTTTTTCTTTTCTTTCTTTTCCTCCCATTAGTTTGCAACCCCTCCCCTTTCCACAACCCCTTTAGTCCTCCTCTGGGAGACTAAACTCAAAGCTAATCTCTCAACTTGGTTTCTTCTCCCCTCCCCCATCCTCTCTCTCTCGTCTCCCTCAAGTTTCAAATCAGAAACCCCTCCTCTCGTCTCTTTTGTTCGTTTTTCTCCCCCGTTTCAAATTTTCTTTCCCCCCTTCTCTCACTCTCACATCCTTTTTATCCCTTCCGAAAACTCTCAAAAAGGGCGATACCAATTTGGGCAGTATTTTTTAAACCCCCCTTTTGCCCCCCCAAGTTATCTCCCTCTAAAATTTCCCTTGGAAAAAAAGTTTAAATCAAGCCCGTCCCTGCCTACAAAGCCCTTAAATCTCTGTGGGGGCAATTGGTTTAAATTTTAAATTTATTAGCTTGATTTTAAACCCCCCCACCCCACAACCTTCCCCCCCCCCCCTTTTTACTTTAAAATGGCGCCGTGTGGTTTAAATCGTGGGGCCCCGGTCACTCTAAATTTGGGTAGATGTTCCCGGGAAACGCCACACGTCTGACCAAACCTACCGAGACCTTTTCGGTTTCCCCCCTTTAGACTGGCTGCGTCTCCTTGCTGTGCTTAAATTGGCCGGGTAGACGCATGGAGCCGACCTTTTTGTGGGGCCAAGATGTCTGCGTTTTGGGCTTTTTCCAGTTGAAGGGCCGGCGACGGCCAAAACTTTGGGTTTTTGGGTTTTTTTTTTGACCGTGACAGGGGTGTTTGGGGTGTGTGTGTGTGTGTGTGTGTGTGTGTGTTGTGTGGGTGTTGTGGGTGTGTTTGTGTGTGGTTGGTGTGTTTTTAAATTGTGTGTGTGTTTGTTCGGGGTGTGGGGGTTTCCCGGTCGTTGGGGCCCTTTTCTGTGTCCCGTGTGGGCTGGTACTGTGTGTGAAAAATTTTTGCCCAAAAAAACAAAAGTACAAATGCGAAATTTTGTGTTTAACAAATGTAAGTACAGTCCAGGTTTCATATGTGTGTGTGTTGTGTGTGTATGTTGTGCGCGCAGGTGCACGTGCGTGTGTATTCATGAGCTTGCTTACGTGTTTGTTTGGTTTTGTGTTTTTCCATGTACGATAACATCGTGAAACTAGGGCATTGATTTTTACGGGACCAGCGGCACGATTCTGCCAAGGATCTCACTCAAAATGAAAGACGTTAAAGGGAAATAACAAGCTGTGTCGTCTGATGTATGAATAAAGCAACATGGAATGAAAGGCTGGAACATCTCACAATATTGTGTTTTATTTTTGTTTCATTTTTTGTACTCCCAGTTCTTATAGAACAGGGAGTACTTTAGAATGGGAACGAAGAAATGCTGTCTGTATGTGTGTGTGTGTGTGTGTGGTGTGTGTGTGTGTGTGTGTGTGTGTGTGTGTGTGTGTGTGTGTGTGTGTGTGTCTGTCTGTCTGTCTGTCTGTCTGTGTGTCCGTGGTCAAAATGTGTTCCACTCGCTCCAGACAAAACTACTGGGCCGATCTTTCTGAAAATTTGTACGAACGTTCATTATGGGTCAAGGATGATGCCCGACGTTTTAGTTTACCGTTACAGCCGTTACTAACGGCTGTAACGGCCTGTAACGGGTTTTTTTCTTTATGGAATATCTCCGAAAGTACTTGGCCGATCTTTGTGAAAATTAGCAGGTATGTTCATTATGGGTCACAGATGATGCCTGATGTTTTAGTTTGCCCCGTTAGAGCCGTTACTAACGGTTGTAACGGCCTGTAACGGTTTTTTCTTCTTTATGGAATATCTCAGAAAGTACTTGGCCAATTTATAAGCGGTTTGGATGATCTTTTGACAAATCGGATCCTCTGTCCATATGTAAGTGATGTAATGCTGAAAAATGGATTAAAAACCGTTTTTAAAAACCGTTATTCTGCGTTATTTCTTACATATAGGTGGATTTAAATGAAATTTGGTATATAGAAAGGTTATCACACACAAATGGCACTTCTATATAGTGTTCCAAAATTTGACCGTTAAAAACGTTATTCTTGACTATTGTCCAATTTGGATGAAAATTGATAGGTACACAGGCTTTAGCCAGTGAGGACTAAAATACTGGTTTCAAAAGTGCATATCAATTATATAACCGTTTAAACCGTTATTTTGCCGTTATCTTTTATATATTGGTGGGTTTTAATGAAATTTTGTATATAGAAAGGTTATCACACGCAAATGGCACTTTCATGCAGTGTTTCAAAATCTGACCGTTAAAAAACCGTTATTCTTGACATATTGTCCGATTTGGATGAAAGTTGGTATGTACACAGGCTTTAGCCCAGTGAGGACTAAAATACTGGTTTCGAAAGTGTATATCGGTTATATAACCGATAAACCGTTATTTTGCCGTTATTTTTTATATATTGGTGGATTTTAATGCAATTTTGTATATAGAAAGGTTATCACACACAAATGGCACTTCCATGCAGTGTTTCAAAATCTGACCGTTAAAAACCGTTATTCTTGACATATTGTCCGATTTGGATGAAATTTGGTATGTACACAGGCTTTAGCCCAGTGAGGACTAAAATACCGGTTTCAAAAGTGTACATCGGTTAAATAACCGTTAAAACCGTTATTTTGCCTTTATTTCTTATCTTACAAAGCACTTGGCCGATTTATAGCGTTTGGAAAACTGGGAGTACGTTTATATGCTTCGCATCTGTTTTTCTTTACGTCTTCTTTTTCTCCTTCTTCATCTTTTGTCCTCTTTCTGTTTGAATTTGGTGAGTTTCGACAATATCAGCTTCTCGATGCAAAGTCCAGAACACTCCTATTGTCTTCATTTCAGAAATCCTCACGAGATAGCAAGATCAAACACATGTTTTTCTTCAACTCCTGTGCCTCTGCAGCGTCGTTCCCATGTGCGTATCCGCTCTACACCAGCTACACCTGGTTTCTCCATCGACCACATGTTATTAATCCGTCATGAGGCAGCCCACCAGGGAGACAATTGCCAGAGGCAGCCCACCAGGGAGACAATTGCAGAGACAGCCCACCAGGGGAGACAATTGCAGAGACCGCCCACCAGGGGAGACAATTGCAGAGACCGCCCACCAGGGGAGACAATTGCAGAGAGACAGCCCACCAGGGGAGACAATTGCAGAGAGACAGCCCACCAGGGGAGACAATTGCAGAGAGACAGCCCACCAGGGGAGACAATTGCAGAGAGACAGCCCACCAGGGGAGACAATTGCAGAGAGACAGCCCACCAGGGGAGACAATTGCAGAGAGACAGCCCACCAGGGGAACAATTGCAGAGAGACAGCCCACCAGGGAGACAATTGCAGAGAGACAGCCCACCAGGGGAGACAATTGCAGAGAGACAGCCCACCAGGAGACAATTGCAGAGAGAAGCCACAGGGAGACAATTGCAGAGACAGCCCACCAGGGGAGACAATTGCAGAGACAGCCCACCAGGGGAGACAATTGCAGAGAGCAGCCCACCACGGGAGACAATTGCAGAGAGACAGCCCACCAGGGGAGACAATTGCAGAGACAGCCCACCACGGGAGACAATTGCAGAGTCATCCCACGAAAGACGACGCTGCAATGCTGCAAAGTCAGTGACTTCGATGATGTTCAGGGATCAAAGACGAGTTTAATTATGGAATGCCACAAGTAACTGCCATAGTTAACTGTTTTCACTATTCACGGCTCATATATCAAAGTCATTGTAAGGTGGTTTCATCTCTTTTGTCTGAGCCTCCAACAGCTCAAAATGCCACGTGTTTCCTGTACATGAAAATAGGGAAGGGGAGGTCAATTAAACGGTAGTTAACTGTTGTTTTTTCTTACATGAACATTCGTGATAATGACTGACGTTGTTGCTTCATAATTACTCACTGTCTCGCTGCTCAGCCATGACAACTATGTGTACCGCCCAAGGAAACAGATGATGACGACTGATTCGCGTTCATGCGCACTGGAATTACAGGTATCAAGGCACAGACTGCAAGACTCGAGAAAGCTGCTCTGCCAGTCCACACAGAATGCCATATGTAACTGTCATAATTCAGTGCTTTCACAATTCACGGCTTATCAGGGTCATTGTAAGGTGGTTTTCTAGCTTTTGTCTTTAAGTTAGATATTTCAATGGAGTCGGGATGAGTGAAAGTGGTTGTTTACTGTTGGTTTTTTGTTTGTTTGTTTTGTTATTCTTTTTCATCACAATGACCACTTTGTTACAAATGCACCCTGAATTCCGTGAATACAGTCATTCCCCTACAGTTTCGACATTTTGAAGCCAATAAAGTCCCATACTTAACCTCTGTCCAATTGTCGTGGCCTCATATGCAGTACCTCATAAACAGTCTGTCAGAAACAGGAAAAGAAGCCGACGAACTCGATGGATTAGTATGCAAATCGCGATGGCTATTCACACCTATCAAAGGGCAGTCATTTTTTTTTTGGTGTCTAGAGGTGAGCGGGGGAGGAAGGGGGGTTGGGGAAATGATGGCTGAAAATAATCATAAATGATTTCCTTTTCTACGTCTAGCAATGAAAGAAACATGCATCTCGTTTGTATGGATGATGAAGAGGAATACGAACGGAAGGAAGCTGAACTGGAAACTAGATTGCTACATTAAAAATATCCTACTCCGCCCCCCCCCCCCCCCCCCCAAAAAAAAAAAAACAAAAAAAAACGTTGACAAACTAATCACAAGACAAACCACGACGCGTTTCGACCTATCAGGTCTTCTTCAATCAAGATACACAACACTCAGGGCAACGAAAAATAAACAAGCAATCCGAGCAATCACTTATCTTCATCCAATTCGGCGCAAGATGGGCGTTGAACGAATTGGATGAAGGTAAGTGATTCCTCGTCCGTTTTCCTTGTCCTGAGTGTTGTGTATCTTGCCTGAAGAACACCTGAGAGGTCGAAACGCGTCGTGTGTTGTCTTGTGATTCGTTTGTCAACGTCTTGTGAGTTGAGCTTTGGCAATAGTTTTTCCATTGTTTCTCGATTTCCGCCTGCAATCGCCCCCCTTTACAACTCGATCGAGTTTGCTTAAACTTAGAATTTGCTTTTCACCTGTATCTCTTTCATACATGATCATTGCCTCATGTGTCGTGTTCTGTGATTCGTCGGAATTCTGTAAACTTCTGTGCGGTTGGAAGGGAAAAAACGGTCAGCATTCCTCGTTTATACAGTGTGACGTATGGCCGAACTGAAGTGTCAATATGCTGATTGTCTTTGTGACACGGTTTGCTAATAGAGGAGAAATGCTGAAGGAGGTAACGTATATTATGGGGCGGGGATGGTTGCTGGGGAGGAGGGGGGGGGGGGGGGGGCGAGAGAGAAGGGGGGTGATGTTCGCAGAAGAACAAAATAAGGTTAGTAATTGTGCACAAAATTCGTTCCAAGTGTGGGTGGTTTTTTGTTGTTGTTGTTTGTTGTTGCTTTTTCAATGAAATCACAACTCTTTCATCGACACACTCTCCTCAACTGCCTTCTCTATTTACCACTCTCCCTTGCCTTCTGCGTCCCTTCCCATCTCATCCCACCCCTTTACCTTGCCCCCACCCCCCATCCCCCACCCAAAAAAAACCTCTCGCACTTCCCCACCCTACCCTTTCATCCCCACCCATTCAGCCCAACTACATACAAATGTATGAACACTTTTTTTGAAAAACAAATATCATCGTCATCATATGCTTCTTGAAAGAGATATTGATGGACCGACAGATATAACCAAACGGACGGAGACACACAGAAACACACAGTCAGGATGTAAAGCAGACACAGACAGATAGAGTAAGGTGTGATAACAGTTCTGCTACTTTTTCTCCCTTTTTATATCAGACGTCTGAAGTGCCCCTTGCTTATCGTACATGAGAGACAGACAGACAGACAAACAGACAGACAGACAAGCAGACAGACAGACATATAGAAAGACAGAGGCAGACACAGAGAGAGAGTGAGAGAGAGAGGGGGGAGAGACAGACAGACAAACAGATAGGCAGACAGAGACAGATAATTTGAAGGCTAGAGCAAAGAGCATGACCAGAGTAAAGGGAATGAAAGGTGATTGAGATTCAAGAGTAGGCAGTCACATATGTAAATACGTATCATTGTTTTCAGAATTTCTTGATAATCTTACTGAATGACGAAAGAGACATGAAACACTTCTCCCTAGAAAATACTGTCATCGAAACAGACGGACACAAATCAAACGTGAGGAGGAGGAAAGACAGAAGATGAAGACAGAAGACTGAAATGATTAAGAAAAAGATTCTAAGCACAGTACAGCAAGGGTCTAGATGAGAACGCTTATGACGTGAAAACTAGGTTGAACAAAAGAAAGAGGTTGAGGGAGAAAAAAAACGAGACTGAAATAGGTTAATAGGTTTGGGGGAGGCATGGACAGCGGATGATGGGAGAAAGATCAGAGAGGGGGGGGGGGGGGGGGTACATGGCAAGAGGCCTCCAGGGTATTGAAAAAATAAATTTTCTATTGCTTCAGCGTTCCCAGTCCCTGTTTGTTTTCCGTTTACACAGAGCTTTGCAGCGAATGCATGGGGATGACATTCTGGTGAGGAGATTTGCAGGTGAAATGGCGATTGCTCTCTCTCTCTCTCTCTCTCTCTCTCTCTCTCTCTCTCTCCTCTCTCTCTCTCTCCTCTCTCTCTCTCTCTCCTCTCTCCTCTCGCTCCTCTCTCTCTCTCTCTCTCTCTCTCTCTCTCTCTCTCTCCTCTCTCTCTCTCTCTCTCTCTCTCTCTCTCTCTCTCTTGCTCGGTGGTGTCAAGGAACGAGATCTTCCATCAACCCCTCAAAAGCCCAGACACTGGTTAGAGCTCTGAACAACAAGACATCAGGACAGTTACCCTCACCTCTTTCTTTCAATGGAACACCAACTGAATTAACTGACAACCTACGCTGTTTGGGTATGGGCTTTGACAGAATACTGACCTTTAGAAAGCATGTTGAGAATAGTGTTCTTAAATGCAATACAGGTCAATGTGCCGTGAAAGCAATGGCAGCTAAAGGCACTGAACAGCGCCATCTCTACCGACTGTATCACGCACTTGCACTCAGTGTGGTTGATCATGGATTAGGCTTACAACACTGTCCAACAGCAATCTCGTTAAATGAGAAAGAATTCAAAATGAAGCAATGAGACTGATCCTGGAAACAACAAAGGATACACCAGTTGAAGCTATGCCATACCTGCTTAACCTTCCCCCAATGCAGGCAAGACACAAGCTAGAACAGGAGAAGGAATATTTCAGAGCATTTGAAAATCCCCCAAACCCTCTACATTCGGCGGTCAAGGAAACAAATAGCATTCGGCTAGGACGAGGAAAATCATGGATAGGACAGGCAGAAGACAGTATACAGCTTGTGTGCCAGTCAGCAGAACTCAAAGAAACCAAGGAATGGGAAAAGTATCCCGACCACTTGAAACACCTCTACTAAATTGCCATCGTTCCAAACCTTGGAAGACACTGTCGAGAATGGCCAGAAAGCAAAACCAACGCAGAAATTCAGATGCAGGTAGAAGACCTTGGCACCAAAAGTGATATATATTTATGTACACTAACGGTTCTGATAAGAAATCTGAAGAATCATCTAAGCAAACAAGAGCAAGGCCACTATACGATAGACCATCTTTCAGATCTGAACATCAGATAGGAAGTGGCCACACATCCAGACTTAAAGGAAGAGCAACAAAAAAATCACAACCAAACAAACATTGAATAATCTCAAGGCCAACACTGCGAAGACTCCTAGTATCTGGGAAAACTCATACTGGGGCCTTTCCAATAACAGACACAAATAATCAAACACATGTCAACTGAGACAAGACTTTGAATCTCTCAGGACCCCAGTGTATACTGTAGACGTGTGTGCGCTGGTGTGTATTCATTAGTGGGGTGATGCCGGCAAGTAAATTGAGAGTCCACAGATTGGACTGTGTGCGAGCCCTGGTGTGTGAGTGTGTGAGTGTGTGTGTGAGTGAGTGAATGGGGTAGTGTGTGTGGTGTGTGTGTGTGTGTGTGTGTGTGGTGTGTGTGTGTGGTGTGTGTGTGTGTTGGTGTGTGTGTGTGTGTGTGTGTGTGTGTGTAGTGTTTTGGGTTGTATGTGTGTGTGTGCGCGCGTCGCGCGCATGCGGGCGCGTGGTTGTGTGTGTGTGCGTGTGCGTGGTGTGCGTGCGTGTCGTGTGTGTGTGTGTGTGTGTGTGTGTGTGTGTGGTGTGTGTGTGTGTGTGTGTTGTTTTCTTTTTTATGTGTGGCTTTCTTCTCTCCTTTAGATGTTCTTGTTTATATTTCTAGCGATTTATGGCATGGTTGTTGTTGTTGTGTTTTTCTCCTAACGAACGTTGATGCCCACAACGTCTATTTCAAATTCTACAGAGCTGCGGGAAAGGAGAGTGGAGGGGGGAGACAGAGAGGCAGAGAGACACAAAGGGGGCAATGCACATAGACGGAGAGATGCCAGAGACAGAGAAATGCCAAGTGCATTCAAAAATTCTCATGCCGGATGGACCAGAGTACAATGATCCCCCCCCCGCCGCACCATACATTCACTTAAGATCCGTGTGAAACAGAAATGCAACGGACAAAACCACGGGACGCTGTGGCAAAATGTGCATTGCATACATGCACCCGAAGGCCGCTCTCCCATTGCCTCCCCTTTCTGATCTTTCTCTAATACCCCCCCCCCCCCCCCCCCCCACCCACCCCCACCCCCATTCTCTACCAACTCTTCCTCACTCTCACGACCTCTTCTTTCTTTCATTCTTTCTTTCATTCTTTCTCACCTCTTCACTCTCCCCCACCTTCCTCTGTCTTTCTAGTTTTCCACATCTAAACTATCACAGCCGTGCTTGGAGTCTTTCTCTGGATCTTCTCCCTCTCTTTTCATCTTTTGCCTTATCGGCTCTTTCCTACATCTTCCTCTGTCTCTTTCAACTCTTGACAAGCCAATGTTTTGCTGCCATTCTGGGAGCGTCCTGTTGGTTATTTTGTTGTACCGTAATGTGTCCTAAAGATGGGGTTTTCTGACATGTCTTTCACTGGATTTCAGTCCCCTCTTTTCATCTCTTGGTATTCCTTTTTTTTCTTTTTTTCTTCTTCTTCTTCTTCTTTGTTCGCTCCACATCCAGAATTCTAAGGTTCACCATTGGTGAATCTTGAATCCCAGACTTAAGGTTGTACATTCCGTCTATAGGGATGGTGCATGAACATAACAACCATGTGTACACGGCTCTCTCTCTCTCTCTCCTCTCTCTCTCTCTCTCTCTCTCTCTCTCTCTCTCTCCTCTCTCTCTCTCTCTCTCTCTCTCTCTCAGTAAAGAAACTAAGGGATTCTGTTGATGATTCGAAAACATTTTGGGCATTGATAAGATCTGTTAATAAAAAACGTTTTGTTTATAATGAGATATCAATACAAAATTGGCATGATCATTTTTGGGGCGTTTTTCATCATTTTGATAATAATGGTACAGAAGAAGATGCAAATTGGGTGCAAGAAGATGACGAAATGGAACCATTATTTAACAATCCTATATCTAGAGAAGAAGTCGTTGCTGGTATCAATCGTTTAAAATCAGGAAAGAGCGCTGGACCAGACAAAATCATAGCAGAAATGTTGAAGCATGCAAACTCAACTGTAATTGATTTTCTTGTTCGTTTATTTACACAACTCTTTGAAAATGGTACTTTTCCTTTAGAGTGGGCAAAATCGATTATTATACCAATCTATAAAAAAAGGAGACTCTAATAATCCGGATAACTATCGTGGAGTAGCACTTACCAGCATTTTAAGTAAAGTTTACACTCACATACTAAACAAAAGATTAACAAAATGGGCAGAAAATGAGGAAAAGATTATTGAGGAACAAGCAGGTTTTAGAACCAGTTACAGTACCACAGACCATATATTTACACTATACTCACTAGTACAGAAATATTTATTCTGCAATACGAAGCTTTATGTCGCATTTGTAGATTTCAGGAAAGCGTTTGATTCTGTAAATCGCAATGTGCTGTGGAATGTACTTCGTAAAAGTGGTGTGTATGGTAAACTGTACATAGCCATTAGAAGTATCTACAACTCGGTGCTTGCATGTGTACGTGTGAAGAGTGAGTATTCAGATTTTTTCGAGTGTCCGAATGGAGTAAAACAAGGATGTCTGTTGAGTCCGCAGTTGTTTTCTTTTTTCATCAATGAACTAGCAATTGAGTTATCTAATAAAGGTAGACATGGTATTCAGATAATACCCGGATCAGTAGAGATATTTTGTTACTATTTGCTGACGACGTTATTCTTTTATCTGGAACAGTTGTAGGTTTACAAAACCAATTAAAAGTCTTAAAAGAAGAAGCAGATCGTTTATGTTTAACAATTAACTTAGATAAGACAAACATTGTAGTCTTCAGAAAGGGTGGACATCTATCTTCAAATGAAAGATGGTTTTATGGAAATACAAAAGTTCAAGTAGTCAACTCATACAAGTATTTAGGAATGATATTTTCAACAAAATTGACGTTCAGTTACGCATGGGAAGAATCTTTAAGGAAGGGTAAAAAAGGTGTGATTGAAATTCTGAGATCCTTAAGAAAGCTGAATTGTATTGATTGTGGTATATTTTGGAAAATCTTTGATGCACAGATAGAACCTTTACTTACCTATGGAGCTGAAATTTGGGGGTTAGAAGAAAATTCACAGATTGAAAAAGTACACACGTATGCTATGAAGCGTTTTCTTCAGGTGCCAATCCATTCGTCAAACACTCTTTTATATGGAGAGGTGGGCAGGTACCCTCTTTACATCAGATCTTTTGTGAAATGTGTTAGGTATTGGTTGAAAATATTGAAGCTTCCACAGTCACGTTTGTGCAGACAGGCTTATGATATGATGCTATTACAAATGGAAAGAGGCAGAAATAACTGGGCAAATAATGTAAAGAAAGTGTTATCAGAACAGGGTTTTGGCATAGTGTGGATGACCCAAGGAGTGGGTAACGAACAGCAATTTATTACAGAATTTAAGGATAGGCTCATCTGCTCTTTTAAACAGAATTG
>JAFLJL010018767.1:0-7500 GCA_018398815.1 Conus ventricosus | reverse complement strand
TGTTCACTAGGGTCTTCTCACACGATGCAGTAAAAGACTGCATTAAATCAACAGGTTATAAAAACAAATATGAATCATCTTCATCCTTCTCTCACTCATGCTTAACATTTTCCTTCCTTAGGAAATAAATCAACACAGCGACCATCGCTTAATAACTGCCACCACATTGCAAATAATAATTCAATGGCATAATTGTCACATTTATAGCCACATTTCAAAATAACACAAATCTCCAACCACGGCATCCGAACGACAAATCATGCGTACGCACACTCGCGAACATAAAACTCGTTCTCCTTGCACACACAACAGACGTGTGGCCGAAGAAATAAGAGTCCGGCGAAGTGACAGGGGCGGACGAGCGAGACCAAGCAAGTTCCAACCCTGAATCACCAGGTTCTCTCCCATCCCCACCGACTAACCGCATCACCAGATGCATAAACAGGAGAAAGAATTTTGGAAATAATTTAGAATGGCCAGGTTAAAGATTGAATTAACCAGAGAAAAGGTCTCAAACAATATTTCTCTTACAATTTCGAAAACAAAAGAAAATTGCGCAAAAGAGAAGACTAAGCCGGCTAACAACAACAAACCAAAACAAACAAACCACGAAACTGATGCTTACCAGCTACCCGTGGTGACCCAGAAGAGGCGGGTCAAACGACTCTCTCTGCCCTCTGTCCATCGAGAGGACAGAGGCACAGGTGCGGAGAAAGAAGAAAGTGATGTCCCTCTCCTACAGGCCGACTGCAGGAATTGAAAGTACTGACTGTACTTATCGATGATACGGTGAAGAACCACGACAGGGAGCAGGCGCCCCAGAGACATCTTCCGCTCGAGTGAAGAGCAACCTCCCTCAGCAATGGCGGCCAACAATGCCACCCTACGCAGAGTGAGCAAACTTCAAACTAAAAGAAATGAAGCACGTGCGACAGGTAAAAAGACAGCGAGAGGCCGATAGACAGAAAGTCGAGAGAAAGGTACCGGCCACCCGTGAACTTGCAGGATAAATAGCACGGGCGGTGGAATTAGAGAGAGAGAGAGAGAAAGCAAACCGAAGTTGGCTGAACTACACCAAGGTGCAACCGCACCACAAGCCACATTAAGGACGGATACACGACAACAGCAACGACAATAAACAAATGAAATATTCCGCCACCCTAGATGGGTCAAACGTCGTAGGCCTCGTGACAAACTCGTGACAAACCCCCCTTCTAAAAGCATCTGTTTCTCTCGAGATACAGTGCTCCTTTGAACCTTGACGCATGTGCAAATTCACAACAATGGACCGAACCCAACTCTCTGTGCTCGACAGAGTACGATAAATCCAATACAACATTCTACGATAGAATCATACAGGGAAATACATAATACTACATTTAATCAAACAACTAAGCAAACCTTCCAACCATGAAAGTAACAATCCGAACCATTGATGATTCACTACCGATTAACATCACAGAAGTGAAAACTGTCACTACACCTGATACAGAGATCAAACGGGGATATAACCCTGGTTGAGGGAAGTGTCCCTCTGACTGATTTTCCAATGTGCTGACTACGGAGCTCGCTAAGATAGTCAGCATCCGTATTACAGGAACCCTGATATGACGGAAAGTGAACGCATGACTCTGCAGTTTCCACTGCCTAACTCATGAGTCGATGACTGACTGGCCGGATCCGGTCCAAGCACTGGAGAGGATGATGATCGCTCTCCAGTACAAACTTCCGGCCGTACTTCTTCTTGGCACGCCAGTGCGCGTCCAAATCGCCTGAGAGATTCAGCAACAGTAGGGCATCGATAGTCCTAAGCGGACAGCCTCTGGTATCGACTCGCAGATTCTACCACTACCGAAGTGTAGCGGTGACCGCGATCGGATGGAGGATTAATGGGTCCCACCAGTCGACCCCAACCTTGCTGAAGGGCTCCCCAACCAGAGGCACTAACCCTAAGGGAACACGCTCAAGCGACCCTTAGGCGTGTCCGTTGGCAGACATCGCAACTGCGGCCGTACTGCCTAACCTGCGATTCATCCCTGGCCAGAAGAAGTCCTGTCTTACTCGCTCGAGAGTCCGCTTGGAGCCCAAATGACCTGCCATGGGGGGAATCGTGGGCCTGCCGAGAACAGACTCTCTCAGGCTTTGGGAACAACAAGCTGCTTGGCCACAACGATCTGCCTGAGTGAAAACCCAAAGAGATCCCCTTGTGGAGCTTGAAGCATCACCTTGGCGTGTCGGGCAGACTGAGCGGGACGATCTACCAGTTGTCGTAGGCGTTGGACATCCAAGTCCCTGGCCTGAAGACGAACAATGGAAGCAGGATCGGCCCTAGCAAGAACCTCGTCAGAGATCGGCTGAAGAACGGGACGCAATTCCTGTTCCTGCTTCTTAGCTTTGGCGCGTGTGGTGACTCCCACACACGCCTTACGGGCAGATCCGTAGACACGGACTGACTGCGTCCGTCAGCAAAGGTGACAGTATTCCCTATGAGAAGGAATAACATAGGTCGCTCCACCGCAATGGCCCATACTTCGCCACAGAAGTAGGGGGTGGAGATAGGAATAAGTACAGAAGGACGGGTGGAGGTAAAACCAGCCTCCAACCCACACACATCATAACTAGCGCCCCGCCGGGCCTCAGGGGAAACCAAATTCTTATCCACAAAGATCGTTGATGCTCCCGAATCCCTGATGGTGTCGACCAAGGAGGAACCAACAACGGAGAGAAACACTGGGCACTCAGAATCACCAGAAGCGGGATGGAACCCACGTTAGCCGAGGCACGAGGGCGTGGAAAGGACCAGCCCCACGACTACCAGCGGCTTTAGGACAATCTTTCCTAATATGGCCAGGACGACCACAAAGAAAACACAGTCGGGGCGCTGAAATCCCCGATGAACTGCCTGCCTTGTTCACCCCGCTAGCAGTTGTCGGCGCCTTACCGCCACTAAATCCTGTGGAGGGCTTCCTCTCCGTATCTGGGCGATGCCCATAAGCCCTGCGAGCTTCAGCAAACACCTCAGCGGTGTGAATCGCAGCCGCGAAATCCTGAGGTGCTGTCTCGCCTATCCGGATCCTCAACTCTGGGGACACAGTGTTGGTGAGCTGTATCAATGAGATCAGATCCTCCAGCTCCACTTAGCCAACTGACGCCAGTACCCTAGCGTTTTGCGCAGCCTATCACCAAACTGCACGAAGGTCTCGTCGTTATTCTTCTTCATGACCTGAACTTCCTCCTGTACGTCTCTGGGTAAGGTGGAAACGCTTACGCAGAGCCCAACTGCATGTCTGCATAAGACGCTCCTTCGTTAGAGTGAGCACACACTCCCTTGCAGCACCAGATAACCCAGAAAAAAGGTGCATACCTTCTGTTCCTCAGACAATTGATATGAACTAGCAACCTTGTCAAAATGTTCCAGGAACATATCAATATCCCTCACTAGGTCTGAACTCTGAAGCTTTAACTTGGGCCCTCTAACTCTATCACCTGCCTGGTGATTAACCCCCTGACTTACAGATGCGGGAGACCGCGAAAGAAGTTGTTTCCATCTCCTCCCTACGCAGAGCCTCCATCCAGTCTAGTTCTTCCCTACGGAGGGCAGCCTCTTCCCTACGCTGAGCCTCCTGTCTGACAGCCTCTTCCCTACGCTGAGCCTCCCGTCTGGCAGCCTCCTCCCTACGAAGAATAGCCTCTTCCCTATGCAGAATCTCCTGTCTGTCAGTCTCCTCTCGGCGCTAGAGCCTCCATCCTATCCAACTCTTCCCTACGAAGGCCTCCTGTCGGGCAGCCCCTCCCTACGAAGGGCCTCCTGTCGGGCAGCCTCTTCCCTACGCTGAGCAGCCTCTTCCTTACGAAGGGTTTTCCTGCCTAACCGCCTCTTCTCTACGGAGGGATCCTGCCTGGAAGCCTCTTCCCTACGCAAGGGCTTCCTGCCTAGCAGCCTCTTCACTACGCTGCCGCTCCAGAAACATAAGGACAGAGGTGATATCCTGAGCGGGGTTCACCACTCCCGACACGGGAGGATAACCCGACTGACCCGTCCCTTGGTCTCGACTTTACCAATGAGGAAAGTCTCCCGGGCATACTCCTTAACGAGGGAAGCATGAGGAAGAGGCTTTGGTTTCTGCGACTCAACAGAAGCCCACAGTTGCTTCGCTATACTCTGACGCTTCCGAGCGGAAGTGCCAGTCGGGGTCTCCAACATGGAAAATCCCCTACGAAGAAGTAGTAAAAGTACTCACTGGACCACCTGCTACAGCACTGGAATAAGTAGAAGTTACCGTAGTCGAAGTACTGGTACTAATAGTAGGGACTACAGTAACATTTTGAATACCCTTCTTCTTCGACGCCCGAGTAGCCATACTACCAGCGCCGACGTTGCCATGACAACAATATTCTACGGTTTTCAAATACAGGGAAAGACAATTCCACTAAAAAAAAAAAAAATATTTAGGGGTGTGTGTATATGTGTGTATGTGTGTGTGTGCGTGTGTGGGGACAAGTTCCGGCTGCTCCCACTCTGGCAACACCGCGCTCTACAGCACGAGCAACAGTGCGGTGGGCTCACACCGAAAAAAAAAAAAAAAAAACTATGTCCGCTGCCCCCACTCTGGCAACACCGCGCTCCAGAGCACGAGCAACAGTGCGGTGGGCTGGCCGAAAAAAAAACAAAAAAAAACAAACAAACGGCAGACGAATCCGGAGAGAGGAAAAAACAAAGGGACACTAACGTCCGATACAACCCCCTGTACTCAATGGGTGCACCCCGATAGATCCCCGCCACCGATAGATCCCTAACCCGAACCCTAACCCTATCCCTTTGCGGGGATCTACCGATGCGGGATCTATCGGTGCAGGGATCTATCGGTTCGGTGCAGGGATCTATCGGTGCGGGGATCTATCGGATGACCCCGTACTCAATAACCCGTAGAGGAAAAAAAACAAGAACTGGCTAAATACAAAACAGGAATGGAAGACTGAGCAGCAACAGAAAGGCAAGACTTACGGCCGTACCTGCGAGAGGTACCCGCGGAAGGAGGTCTGGACGCGGTCGACTCCCCTCGGTCTCACCTCGACTCCCGAGTCACACCGATGTTCCCTCAGCCACAAAAAGACTCCCTTCACGCTAGAGTCACCCACCAACCACCCACGAACAAACACGACAAACTGACTAAACAACTACAAAACAGACAAAACTAAACAGGTACTCTGCGAAACGAGAGAGAGACAGCCAAACCCTTCACATCCCGGACGAGCCCCCACAATTGTCACGACCGACCCTGGAGGTCTGCCCTGACAGGATCGGTCCAGGTGGGAGTGAAGGGAGTGACTGACCTCACACGCCCCGCAAGAGACCACACAATAAAGATTACGAACAACACCCCATTTATTCACACCAGCAAAATAAGCATTCCAACACACACAACATGCACAAACACAATCAAGCACTCCAACGCACACAACATGCACAATCACAATCAAGCACTCCCACACCCACAACATGCACGATTATAAAAAACATTCACCATACGACGTACACAATCACAATTATAGCATTCCAGCACATATGACATATACACAATAATAAAGAAATATTTCCAGCATCCATCCCTTCTAACACCCTGGAGTGCACCACACCCCTGCCTCTGTCAAGTCAACTGGGAGCACCCTGACGCACTAGGTGCTCCGAACCGGGTCGATTCTCGCAGGGAGTCGCTCAAAGCCGACACCCTCGACTCACAAACAGGCAGTGAAGAGCGCGTCCCGGGGGGGGGGGGGGGGGGGGGGGAACGTGGCGCTGTTACAGGAGGTCCTGGACGGGGTCAGGGCCGGCCAGTCAAGACGGCGGGCTCCTCTACCAGTCCGCGGTCCCGACCCGAGCTGGCCTCGACCAGCGCGTGGCACCATCCAGTCCGTGGTCTCAGCCAGAGCGTGGCCTCGACCAGCGCGTGGCACCATCCCGTCCGTGGTCTCAGCCAGAGCATGGCCTCAACCAGCACGTGGCACCATCCAGTCCGTGGTCTCAGCCAGAGCGGTGGCACATACCAGTCCTCAGACTCCGGGTGAAGCCCCCGGGAGGGGGGGGGGGACGTAGCTGGGAGGAGAGTAGAAAGGAGGGAAGGAAGAAGGAAGGAGGAAGGAAGAAGGGTACTGGAACCCCGCTGTCAGTACAGTCTGACCCATGCTGTCAAATCTTAACAGCCACTCGCATGATGGGCGAGGGAAGTCTACTAAACGCACACAGTAAACCCATCGAATCAGGGATGTTCACTAGGGTCTTCTCACACGATGCAGTAAAAGACTGCATTAAATCAACAGGTTATAAAACAAATATGAATCTCTTCATCCTTCTCTCACTCATGCTAACATTTCCTTCCTTAGGAAATAAATCAACACAGCGACCATCGCTTAATAACTGCCACCACATTGCAAATAATAATTCAATGGCAAAATTGTCACATTTTATAGCCACATTCAAAATAACACAAATCTCCAACCACGCATTCCGAACGACAAATCATGCGTACGCACACTCGCGAACATAAAACCGTTCTCCTTGCACACACAAACAGACGGTAGGCCGAAGAATAAGAGTCCGGCGAATGTGACAGGGGCGGACGAGCGAGACCAAGCAAGTTCCAACCCTGAATCACCAGTTCTCTCCCATCCCCCACCGACTACTGCATCACCAGATGCATAAACAGGAGAAAGAATTTTGGAAATAATTTAGAATGGCCAGGTTAAAGATTGAATTAACCAGAGAAAGGTCTCAAACAATATTTCTCTTACAATTTCGAAACAAAAGAAAATTGCGCAAAAGAGAAGACTAAGCCGGCTAACAACAACAAACCAAAACAAACAAACCACGAAACTGATGCTTACCAGCTACCCGTGGGTGACCCAGAAGAGGCGGTCAAACGACTCTCTCTGCCCTCTGTCCAGTCGAGAGGACAGAGGCACAGGTGCGGAGAAAGAAGAAGTGATGTCCCTCTCCTAACAGGCCGACTGCAGGAATTGAAAGTACTGACTGTACTTTCGATGATACGGTGAAGAACCACGACTGGAGCAGGCACTCCCAGAGACATCTCCGCTCGAGTGAAGAGCTAACCTCCCTCAGCAATGGCGGCCAACATGCCACCCTAACGTCAGAGTGAGCATACTTCAAACTAAAAGAAATGAAGCACGTGCGACAGGTAAAAAGACAGCGAGAGGCCGATAGACAGAAATGTTCGAGAGAAAGTAACCGGCCACCCGTGAACTTGCAGGATAAATAGCCGGGCGGTGGAATTAGAGAGAGAGAGAGAGAGAAAGCAAACCGAAGTTGGGCTGAACTACACCAAGGTGCAACCGCACCACAAGCCACATTAAGGACGGATACACGACAACAGCAACGACAATAAACAAATGAATAATTCCGCCACCCTAGATGGGTCAAACGTCGTAGGCCTCGTGACAAACTCGTGACATCCGTAAACGACTCTGCGACATGTAAGGAAAAAA
>JAFLJL010018766.1:10000-15000 GCA_018398815.1 Conus ventricosus | reverse complement strand
TATTTATATATATATATATATACATATATATATATAGTTTTAAAATAAGGTTTTAAAATGAAGAAAGTAAAACCGACAAATTTGTTTCGAGCGCGTTGCTCTCCTCAGGATGTACAATCGGGGCACGCCACCGGTATTATATAGTGTGTTGTGTGGGTGCGTGAGCTCTGCGCGTGTGGCACGTGGCCTGTAGATTTTTTCTTTTTGGGGCGCGTTCAGGGGGGACGTGCCAAGGAATGGTTCATTGACAAAGATTTCCATTTATGCCTGCAATTGTTTACCATTTCTACTTTATAGTTCAGGGATGCAAGATGGGGTTTACATAGTACAGCCACTTTTCTGTAGTACATAAGTTGCATTTTTTAGAAAATGTTGTTGTATGGTGTTGCTCTTTTTATAATTTTCCATGATATGTTGTAGTCTATTTTCTTATCTTTAAGCTTCCAAATATGTTTACTTAATTCTGTTTGGTTTTTATATTTTTCATTTTTGAAGGACTGTTTATGGTTTGCATACCTGGTTTTAAAGTGGTTGCCGTAATCCCTATGTATGTTTCTTTATCACTGTCTGTTGTTACCGTAGCTTGGTACACAATGTTGTTGTAGAGGCATTTGTTATTCAGAGGGCACTGGTCTTTTTTTGTGCAATTACAAGATTTCCTTTCGTCACCCTCTTTGGTTGTATTATTTTTGGTTTTATTGGAAGAATCAATTATATTTTTAAGGTTGGGCATACATGAGTAGATAGCTTGACGGTGTTTTTATTGATATTTTAGATAGTACATGTTCTTTTGGGAATGATGTTTTAAGGATTCCGAGGAATTCTTTTCCTACATTAGTTTTTGTTCCTCCATCATATGGAGGGTTATACCATATAATTTTTCTTTTCCTGTTTTTGTTATTGCTGTTCATGTTATTATCTGGGTTATATTGTAATTTGTAGTTGTAGCCACTTTTTTCAGTGCCTCTTGGTATTCGGCTGCTGCACTGTTAAATTCTTTCTCATTGCATGATAGTTTAGATAATCTTTTGTTTATACCATTAGGTATGGTTTTCAAAATGGAGGGTGGATGGTTACTTTTGATGTCTACGTAGACAGTATGTCATTAGGTTTTTTGTATGGTTTGTATGTATGGTTCTTAAGGTCTAATGTTATGTCTAAATAATTTACTATTTTTTTGTTGGCTTCCACTGTAATTTTTAGGTTGTGGCTTTGAAAAAGTTTACAAAGTTCTTTTTTCTTGTTTTCAATGATTTTTGGTTTATTGTTTAACATGGCATGGCCATCATCTCTGTATAAGCCAACCTGTTTACCAAGTATTTTCTGTATATGAGACAACATGAAAAGTCCAACTAATTCACAAGTTTCCGCTCCATCATAAGATCCCATCGTGACATCGAATGTGGAGTTTCTGCTGGGTTTTTTTATCCAAGTTTCATTGTTGCTATGGAGAAGGGTTTTCTTAGTGTGGAAAATGATTTCCATCTCAGAATCTGTTATATTTGTATACTTGTTGGCAAACCTTAGTGCTTTAGCAAGTAATTCCTCATCAAATAGAGGGATAGAAATCCACTATGTCAAAAGTAATGAACACTGTATTTTTCTGTTTGTTCAATTCTTTAAACCATTGGATAACTTCATAACTATTTTTCCAGAGATTGTATTCAGTGTTTTTTTATGTCCTCTGTTGCCTTTTCCAGGATTTTTTTTGCTAATTTTGCCTAATTCGGATTTTGATGGGTTTTATTAGTCTACATGTAGGGTTGTTGTGGAAATTAGGTTTGTGGTCTTTAAGGGTTATAAAAGCTTCTTTTATTGCTGTTGCTTCTATCCTATCACCTAAATCCATCTGGTGCACAAGATCTTTTTCTTTTTTGCAGATGTTGTCATAAGTAGTCTTATCAGCTTTTTTATAGTTTTTTCTGAATATTTTTGTTGAGGAGTTGAGAGTACTCATAGGTTCCATTTTATAGAAATTGCTTGTCTTGTCAGCCTTTATGAATATGTTTTTATCATTTTGGATTTGTTTTATGTTATTATTCAATCTTGCTTGGAAGTTATTATGTGGTTTTCTGAATTCAATATTAGCTATTAGTTTTTTCATGTTTTCTTCAAAGGTTTCATTTCCTCTATTACAGGTGGAGATCTCCATGACTTAAACCCATAAGTTTTTTTATCTTCCTTTTTAGCATCTGGATTCAAAAAGAAGAACGCTTTCCATCTCATATTGCGCACAAATGTTTCAGTGCTCTTATTTTTTTATGTATAGTTGAGATTAGAAAAAGGTATATTTTTGGTGGACTGCCCAAAGTTAATCTATCCCATTTTAAATTTGGATTCTGCTAGGCCACAGTGCTCAACGTGAGGAGCAATCAATAAGTTAGAGTCAAAACGCCACTCAGAATGCCAAGGTGCTCACCAAGCAGGTAGCGACATTACCAGTTTAAAATAAGGTTTTAAAATGAAGAAAGTAAAACCGACAAATTTGTTTCGAGCGCGTTGCTCTCCTCAGGATGTACAATCGGGGCACGCCACCGGTATTATATAGTGTGTTGTGTGGGTGCGTGAGCTCTGCGCGTTGGCACGTGGCCTGTAGATTTTTCTTTTTTGGGGCGCGTTCAGGGGGGACGTGCCAAGGAATGGTTCATTGACAAAGATTTCCATTTATGCCTGCAATTGTTTACCATTTCTACTTTAGAGTTCGGGATGCTAGATGGGGTTTACATAGTATCAGCCACTTTTCTGTAGTACATAAGTTGCATTTTTTAGAAATGTTGTTGTATGGTGTTGCTCTTTTTATAATTTTCCATGATATGTTGTAGTCTATTTTCTTATCTTTAAGCTTCCAAATATGTTTACTTAATTCTGTTTGGTTTTTATATTTTTCATTTTTGAAGGACTGTTTATGGTTTGCATACCTGGTTTTAAAGTGGTTTGCCGTAATCCCTATGTATGTTTCTTTATCACTGTCTGTTGTTACCGTAGCTTGGTACACAATGTTGTTGTAGAGGCATTTGTTATTCAGAGGGCACTGGTCTTTTTTTGTGCAATTACAAGATTTCCTTTCGTCACCCTCTTGGTTGTATTATTTTTGGTTTTATTGGAAGAATCAATTATATTTTTAAGGTTGGGCATACATGAGTATGATAGCTTGACAGTGTTTTTATTGAATATTTTAGATAGTACATGTTCTTTTGGGAATGATGTTTTAAGGATTCTGAGGAATTCTTTGCCTACATTAGTTTTTGTTCCTCCATCATATGGAGGGTTATACCATATAATTTTTCTTTTCCTGTTTTTGTTATTGCTGTTCATGTTATTATCTGGGTTATATTGTAATTTGTAGTTGTAGCCACTTTTTTTCAGTGCCTCTTGGTATTCGGCTGCTGCACTGTTAAATTCTTTCTCATTGCATGATAGTTTAGATAATCTTTTGTTTATACCATTAGGTATGGTTTTCAAAATGGAGGGTGGATGGTTACTTTTGATGTCTACGTAGACAGGTATGTCATTAGGTTTTTTGTATGGTTTGTATGTATGGTTCTTAAGGTCTAATGTTATGTCTAAATAATTTACTATTTTTTTGTTGGCTTCCACTGTAATTTTTAGGTTGTGGCTTTGAAAAAGTTTACAAAGTTCTTTTTTCTTGTTTTCAATGATTTTTGGTTTATTGTTTAACATGGCAAGGCCATCATCTCTGTATAAGCCAACCTGTTTACCAAGTATTTTCTGTATATGAGACAACATGAAAAGTCCAACTAATTCACAAGTTTCCGCTCCATCATAAGATCCCATCGTGACATCGAATGTGGAGTTTCTGCTGGTTTTTTTTTATCCAAGTTTCATTGTTGCTATGGAGAAGGGTTTTCTTAGTGTGGAAAATGATTTCCATCTCAGAATCTGTTATATTTGTATACTTGTTGGCAAACCTTAGTGCTTTAGCAAGTAATTCCTCATCAATAGAGGGATAGAAATCCACTATGTCAAAAGTAATGAACACTGTATTTTTCTGTTTGTTCAATTCTTTAAACCATTGGATAACTTCATAACTATTTTTCCAGAGATTGTATTCAGTGTTTGTTTTTATGTCCTCTGTTGCCTTTTCCAGGATTTTTTTTGCTAATTTTGCCTAATTCGGATTTTGATGGGTTTATTAGTCTACATGTAGGGTTGTTTATGTACTACAGAAAAGTGGCTGATACTATGTAAACCCATCTTAGCTCCTGAACTCTAATAAATGCTAAACATTGCAGGCATAAATTGGTAAATCTTTGTCAATGAACAATTCCTATGCACGCTCCTCCCTGAAGCGCCCAAAAAAGAAAAATCTTACAGGCCACGTGCCACACGCGCAGGCTCACGCACCCACAACACACTATATTAATACCGGTGGCGTGCCCCGATTGTACATCCTGAGGAGAGCAACGCGCTCGAAACAAATTTGTCGGTTTTACTTTCTTCATTTTAAAACCTTATTTAAATGGTATGTCGCTCCCTCTTTGGTTGAGCACTCTGGCATTCTGAGTGGCGTTTTGACTCTACTTTATATTATAAAAGGTGAAGTTTTCAGAGTCCTAGTTTTTGAGTTAGCTCCCTTCCATTAAAGTCTGCCTCAAGATCAATACACAAAAAATGCCTCTAAAATCAAGCAGCTCAAAAAGTAAATAATATGTAAATGTTTTCATCCATGATTTTCCCCTGCTTCAAAACTAGCAACGCCCTTGGCTGACAGAGTCATCTAACTTTCTTTTTACTCCTCAACAATGAGCTCGTGACCGAAAAGTCTCAGCATTAACGATTAAGACTCGCAGATTGATACTCACCCACGTTGACTCTGCCACTAAGCGTTTATCGTCGTCAGCAAGGGCAGCGTAGTCGGTGGTGTTGGCGTGGTGCTAGACTGAAGCGCGCAACAGTGATCGGCCAATAACTTATTTGGCAGCTGTGCAGTGTCGCCTCTGGTGAGTGGGATCATGGCAAGATCAAACAGATCCCTTTCC
>JAFLJL010018766.1:0-2500 GCA_018398815.1 Conus ventricosus | reverse complement strand
GGATGGAATATTTTTAGCGTAACAGAAATTTCATGAAAAATTGTTGGGGATGTGTCCCAAATTATATGTTATTTAAATCCTACCACTTTTGTCCTCAGAATAGGTTCTTAGGTTCTGTCCAGGTCAAGTCTTAGCAGGGGAGCATAAGAATTTTGTTTGCAATATTGCTTTGAACAGGAAACCTTGTTTTCAATACCGTGAATCACGACAAGTATGCATAGTTTGGGGCCTGTATTCCTCTTACTAACTAAGCAATTTTAATCCAAAACTTGCATGTCGTAAAGGCTCAGCTTACTTAGTAAGATACTAAGAGAACTTTGTTATTCACTCTGTCTTCGTGTGGTTATGGCAGTTTTAGTAAACGACTTTTGAGAAGAAAATTTATTTCATGCCTTTTTAAAGTCATTTCTTGATATTCTTTGATGAGGAACCTGTATGATGGCTTTAGAGCTGTCTTGATCTTCGTTTGTCATGGGTTCAATAATGCATGTGTTGTACAGCGTTGAAAATGACTTACAAATCAAAAATTGCCATTTTATCATCACGTTAAGGTTCGACTTAGGCAACTCCATCTGCTTTGAGGAGACGAGATCAACATATTTCTCATTGATTAGCCATTAATTTATAGTGGTAAATTGTGACACTCTGCAGCCTTACATATGATAAATGTAACGCTATGTGGTTGAATGATATATTTAGTGATGGTATATGCGCTTCATTCTGATTCACGTTTTAATAAACACGCAAAGCTTGTTTTATGCTTTCCTGATGGCAATTGCTTGGTGGTGTATTCAGAAAAAGTCCTGGATGCCAGCATTTGTGTAGTTTTGTTGCTAAGAAACGGAAACAATATCGATTTATGACGCTTAGAGATAAGAGAACGAAATACAGGCTAGTGCATAAGAAGAGAATTAAAACGAAATGATTTTCAGCATCGAATTGGATTACAGCAGTGAGTCAAATACTTGTGGTATTGTGACAGTCACTTTATTTTGAAAGAACTGTTCATGCATAGAATGGTTAACATTTTCACTCTGAGAAAGAAAAAAGAAGTTAAAGATACTTTTGATTGTTTGTTTCACGTTGCTTTGAGCATTGTGACTGACTGAGTTGCAAACCTAATACTGAACGCCAAGGGCGTTCTTTTGCCACCTTTTGCGCTCAATATGGAGATGACCTTTGCACCAGGCAAAGCCTTAATCAATGGTGCTTTGACTTAAACACCCTTTGCTACACCTCACTGGCCGCTCTTCTTCCACCTTCTCACCCTCCTATCTTTTCGCTACATTGCACGTTCACGGTCGAATTCACATGCATCCACCACCCCTTTCCCTATCTCCCTCCTCAGCTTGCTACTTTGGAACCCTGCATAGTTGATGTCTTTCACATTTTGACAGCTTTACACTCCTGTCTAGTTTATGTCTCTAACATTTTGACAGCTTTACACTCCTGCCTAGTTTATGTCTCTAACATTTTGACAGCTTTACACTCCTGCCTAGTTTGTCTCTAACATTTTGACAGCTTTACACTCCTGCCTAGTTTATGTCTCTAACATTTTAACAGCTTTACACTCCTGCCTAGTTTATGTCTCTAACATTTTGACAGCTTTACACTCCTGCCTAGTTTATGTCTCTAACATTTTGACAGCTTTACACTCCTGCCTAGTTGATGTCTCTAACATTTTGACAGCTTTGCACTCCTGCATAGTTTATGTCTGTAACATTTTGACAGTTTTACACTCCCCCATAGTTTGTCTCTAACATTTTGACAGCTTTACACCCCTGCATAGTTTATGTCTCTAACATTGTGACAGTTTTACACTCCTGCATAGTTTGTCTCTAACATTTTGACAGCTTTACACTCCTGCATAGTTTGTCTCTAACATTTTGACAGCTTTACACTCCTGCATAGTTTGTCTCTAACATTTTGACAGCTTTACACTCCTGCATAGTTGATGTCTCTATCATGTTGACAGCTTTACACTCCTGCATAGTTTGTCTCTAACATTTTGACAGCTTTACACTCCTGCATAGTTTAAGTCTCTAACATTTTGACAGCTTTACACTCCTGCATAGTTGATGTCTCTATCATTTTGACAGCTTTACACTCCTGCCTAGTTGATGTCTCTATCATTTTGACAGCTTTACACTCCTGCATAGTTGATGTCTCTATCATTTTGACAGCTTTACACTCCTGCTTAGTTGATGTCTCTATCATTTTGACAGCTTTACACTCCTGCATAGTTGATGTCTCTAACATTTTGACAGCTTTACACTCTGCATAGTTTATGTCTCTAACATTTTGACAGCTTTACATTCTGAATACAGTCACTAATTTTAAACTGGCTATGCTGTCCCAAGCGCTTACTTTCATGTTGTGTAAGAATATTTCGTTTCATAATTAAAAAAAGAAGCAAAAAGCAATGACTGCATTGAACTGATTGTCCTCCTCAGGAAAGACGAGATGATTGGTTGGAATGTGAAAGGCTAAGGAGAGGATC
>JAFLJL010018765.1:65695-87307 GCA_018398815.1 Conus ventricosus | reverse complement strand
GATCTGTTTTGCTGCGTCTTGGTGAGGTTTTTCAGTGTGGTGAAGGCATGTTTGCTGTTTCCCTTTTCCATGCCTTTTTCGATGTTCTCGCACTGATTATTGGTCCATTGTTCTTTGGCTTCAATCATTTCCTTCTGTCACGAGTTTGTCACGAGGCCTACGACGTTCGACCCACCTAGGGTGGCGGGAATTAATTATTGTTTATTGTCGCTTGCTGTCGTCGTGTACCCGGTCCTTGGTGTGGCTTGTGGTTGCAATTGCACCTTGGTATGGTTCAGCTTCAACTTCGGTTTTGCTTTCTCTCTCTCTCTACTATAATTCCACCGCCCGTGCTATTCATCCTGCCCAAGTTCAAGGGTGCCGGTACCTTTCTCTCGAACTTTCTGTCTATCGGCCTCTTCGCCTGTCTTTTTACCAGTCGCACGTGCTTCGTTCTTTTAGTTTAGAAATTGCTATCTCTGTGACGCAGCATGGCATGTTGGCCGCATTGCTGACGGAGGTTAGCTTTCACTCGGCGCGGAAGATGTCTCTGGGGGCGCTTGCTCCACGACCAGGTTCTTAACCTTATCGTCGAGAGTACAGTCAGTACTTTCAATTCCTGCAGTCGGCCTGAGGGAGAGGGACATCGCTTCTTCGGTTTCCGCATCTTCGCCTCAGTCCTCTCGACTGCGACAGAGGGTAGAGAGAGTCTTTGGACCCCCGCCTCTTCGGGGTCACCCACGGGTAGCTGGTAAGCATCTGTTTCGTGTCTGTATGTTTTGGGTTTGTTTGTTGATAGCCGGCCTTGTCTTCGCGTTTGCGCAATTGTTCTTTTATTCGAAAATTTGTAGAGAAATATTGTGTGAGACCTTATCTCTGGTTAATTCCATCTTTAACCTGGCCAATTCTACATTATTTCAAAATTCTTTCTCCTGTTTATGTATTGGTGATGCCGGTAGTCGGGGGGGAAGGACGAGAATGGTGACTTCAGTGACGGAACTTTGCTGGTCTCGCTCGTCCGCCCCTGTCCACATTTACGGATTTTATCCTTGGCCACCGTCTGTTTGTGTGTGCAAGGAGAACGAGTTTTATGTTCACGAGCGTGCGTACGCATGATTTGTCCGTTCGGATGCGTGTTGGAAATTTGTGTTATTTTGAAATGTGTTTATAAAAATGTGACTATTTGTGCCATTGAATTATTATTTACAAAATGTGGTGGCAGTTATTAAAGCGATGGTCCGCTGGGTTGATTTATTGTTCCTAAGGAAGGAAAACGTTAAGCGTGAGTGAGAGATGATGTGAAGTAATTCATGTGTTTTATAACCTGTTGATTTAATGCCAGTCTTTTACCGCATCGTGTGAGGAAGATTGATCGATAGATTTTTCTGTGGTGCGTTTGAATACACATCCCCTCGCCATCATGCGAGTGGCTAAGACTAGACAGCAAAGGTCAGACGGTACTGACGGCAGGGTTCCAGATACCCTTCTTCTTCCTCCCTTCCTTCTGCTTTCCCTTCCTGCTTCGACTCTCTCCCAGCTACGTCTCCCCCCTCCCGGGGGTTCACCTGGGCACGACTGGATGGTGCACGTACTGGTCGAGGCCACGTTCTGGTTCGGCAGACCCACGGACGGGATGGTGCCACACGCTGATCGGAGGCCACGCTTGGCGGGACGAGGCTGGTAGAGGACGCCACCGCCGGTCCGTCTTGACTGGCCGGCCTGGACCCCGTCCAGGACCTCCAGGTAACAGCTACGTCCCCCCCCGGGACAACGTCTTCACTGCCTCTTGAAGTCGAGGGTGTCGGCTTTTGAGCGACTCCCTGCGAGAAACCAACCCGGGCTCGGAGCATCTAGTGCGACAGGGTGTCCCAGCAGACTCGACAGGGGCAGGGGTGTGCACGCATCCATGGTGTTGGGAAAGGGTCAATGCTGGAAACATTTCATTATAATTGTGTTATTTCGTAATATGTGCTGGAAATGCGTAAGTTGTGGACCATGTGCGTCGTTTGGGCGGAAATACTTAGTTATCAATCGTGCATGTTGTGGGTGCGGGAGTGCTTCTGATTGTGACTTGTGCATGTTGTGGTTGGTTGGAGTGCTTGATCGTGATCGTGCAATGTTGATAGTGATGCGTTGGAGTGCTTGATCGTGATTGTGCATGTGTGTGCGTTGGAGTGCTTTATTGTGATCGTGCATGGTGCGTGTGTTGGAATGTTTATTTTGCTGGTGTGAAATAAATGGGGTGTTGTATCGTAAATCTTTATGTGTGGTCTCTTGCGGTGCGTGTGAGGATTCAGTCACTCCCCTTCACTCCCACTAGACCGATCCTGTCAGGGCAGGACCTCCAGGGGTCGGGTCGTGACAATTGTGGGGCTCGTCCGGGATGTGAAGGACTCTGGCTGTCTCTCTCTCGTTTTCGACAGAGTACTGTTTAGTTTTGTCTGTTTTGTATATGTTTAGTCTGTTTGTCGTGTTTGTTCGTAGGGTGGTTGGATGGGGTGACTCAGAGTGAAGGGAGTCTTTTTGGTGGCCTGAGGGATCTCCGGCGTGACTGGGGGTCGGGTGAGACCAAGGTGGAGTCGGACCGCTTCCAGACCTCCCTTCCGCCGGGTACCTCACGCAGAGGTACGGCCGTAAGTTTGCCTTCTTTTGCCGCTCAGTCTTCATATTCCTGTTTTCGTATTTAGCCAATTCTTGATTTTTTTTCCTCTACCGGGTTGTTGAGTACAGGGGGTTGTATCGGACGCTAGTGTTATTTTTTTCTCCTCTCTCCGGATCCCGTCCTGCTTGTTTTTGTTTTGTTTTTTTCCGGCCAGCCCCACCGGGCACTGTTGATCGTGCTGTAGAGCGCGGTGTTTGCCAGAGTGGGGAGCCGGACATGTTTTTGTTTTGTTTTTTTTTCGGTGAGCCCACAGCCACTGTTGCTAGTGCTGGTTGAGCGCAGGTGTTGCCAGACGAGGGAAGCAGCCCCGGAACTTGTCCGCACACCGACACACCACATACACACTTATACCAACACGCCCCTAAAATATTTGTTTTTTTTTTTTCTAGTGGAATTGTTTTTCCCCTGATTTTGGAAAACACTGTAGGATATTGTGTTCATGGCGAAGTCCGGCGCTGGTGGTGTGGCCGACGCGTTGCGTCTGAAGAAGAAGGGTATTCAAACAGTTACTGTATGTAGTCCCTACTATTCTAGTACAGTACTTCGACTACGGGTAAACTTTACTAGTTCCCGTGCTGTAGCAGGTAGTCCCAGTGAGTACTTTTACCAACCTCTTCGTGGGGGGTTCTCCCTGTTGAAGGACCCGACTGGCACTTCCGCTCGGAAGCGTCAGAGTATAGCGAAGCAATTGTGGGCTTCTGTTGAGTCGCAGAGGACCGAATCCTTCTCTCTCCAGGATTCCCCTCGTAGGGGCATGCCCCAGAAGACATTTCCTTATGGGATAGTCGAGACCAAGGGACGGGTCAGACGGGTCATCCTCCCGTGTCGGGAAGTGTGTGATGACCCCGCCCAGGACTCACTTCCGTCCTGATGTTTCTAGAGCGACAGCGAACGGGAGGATGAAGCTTGCGTAGGAAAAGAGGTAGAGAGGAGCCGGCTAGGCAGGAAGCTCTGCGTAGGGAAGAGCGTAGAGAGGAGGCCGCTAGGCAGGAAGCTCCTCCGTAGGGAAGAGCGCAGAGAGGCGGCTGCTCTGCGCAGAGAGGAGACTGACAGACAGGGATTCTGCGAAGGAAGAAGGCTATTCAGGCGTTAGAGAGGAGGCTGCTAAGCTGGAGGATCCGCGTAGAGAATGAGGCCATCGAAGTCTATAGTACGCCGTGTGTGCCTGAGGTGGCTTGCCAGGACAGGAGGGATCGGCGTAGGGAAAGAGGGCTGACAGGCAGGAAGCATCCGTAGGGAAGAACTAGGACAGGATGGAGGCTCTGCGTAGGAGGAGATGGTGAACAGCTTTCCTTTCGCGGATCTCCCGCATCTGTAAGTCAGGGGGTTAATCACCAGGCAGGGTGATAAGAGTTAGAGGCCCCAAAGTTTAAAGCATCCGAGTTCAGACCTAGTGAGGACATTGCTATGTTCGTAGTGCATTTCGATAAGGTTGCTTGTTCATACCAATTGTCTGAGGGCAATAAGGCTATGCCCTTTTTTCTGGATATCTGGTGCTGCAAGGGAGTGTGTGCCTCACTCTAAATGAAGGTGCGTCTTATGCAGACATGCAGTTGGCTCTGCGTTAAGCCGTTTCCAACCTTACCCCAGAGACCTACAGGAAGGAAGTTTAGGTCATGAAGAAGAATAATGATGAGACCTTCGTTGCAGTTTGGGTGATAGGCTGCGCAAAACGCTAGGGTACTGGCGTCAATTAGCTAAGTTGGAGCTGGAGGAGCTGATCCTCATTGAACAGCCTTCCCTATCCAAACACTGTGTCCCAGAGTTGAGGATCCGGATAGGCGGAGACAGCACCTCAGGATTTCGCGGCAGCGATTCACACTGCTGAGGTATTTGCTGAAGCTCGCGGGCTTACTGGGCATCGCCCAGTTTACGGAGAGAAGCCCTCCGCAGGATTGAATTAGCCAATAAGGTGCCGAAAACTGCTAGTGGGGGGACCACAAGGCAGGCAGTTTCATCGGGAGATTTCACGCCCCCGACTGTGTTTTCTTTGTGGTCGTCATGGCCACATTAGGAAAGATTGTCCCTAAAGCCGATGGTAGTCGTGGGGCTTGTCCTTGCCCAACGTCCTCGTGCCTCAGCTAACGTGGGGTTCCATCCCAGCTTTGGTGGTTCAGGAGTGCCAGTGTTTCTCTATGTTGTGGGTTTTCCTCCTTGGACGACACCATCAGGGATTCGGGAGCATCAACGATCTTTGTGGATAAGATTTTGGGTTTCCCCCTGAGGCCCGGCGGGGCGCTAGTTTTGATGCGTGTGCGGGTTGGAGGCAGGTTTTACCTCTCCACCCGTCCTTCTGTGCTTTATTCCTATCTCCACCCCCTACTTCTGTGGCGAAGTTGGGCCCATTGCGGTGGAGCGACCTATGTATTCCTTTCTCATAGGGAATACTGTCACCTTTGCTGACGGACGCAGTCAGTCCGGTCTACGATCTGCCCGTACAGGTATGCGGTGAGTGGGAGCACCACACGCGCCAAAGCTAAGAAGCCAGGTGGAAACAGGAATTGCGTCCCCGTCCTCAGCTATCTCTGCGAGGTTTGGCAAGGGGCCGATTACTCGCTACCATGGTCCGTCTTCAGGCCAGGGACTTGGATGTCCAAACGCCTGCGACAACTGGTAGGTCGTCTGCTCAGTCTGCCGAACACGCCAAGGTGAGCTTCAAGCTCCACCAGGGGATCCTTTTTAGTGGTTTTTACCCAAGGCAGATCGTGTGGCCAGCAGCTCCGTGGTTCCCCAAAGCATGAGAGCGTCTGTCCTCGGCAGGCCCACGATTCCCCCATGGCCAGGTCATATGGCTCCAAAGCGTACACTCGAGTCGAAGTTAGGCAGGATTTCTTCTGGCCAGGGAATGAACTCACCAGGTTAGCAGTATGCCGCAGTTGCGATACCTGCCAAGGACAACGCCTAAGGGGCGCTTGAGGCGTGTTCCCCCTGGGATCAGTGCCACTGGTTGGGGAACCATTCAGCAGGTTGGAGTCGACCTGGTTGGGGCCCATTACAGCACTCCGTTCGCGGTCACCGCTACATTTGGTTGTGGTGGGACTACGCGACTCGGGTATCCAAGGCCCGTCCCACTTAGGACTATCGATCCCTACGGTTTGCTGAGGCTTCTCTGGCAGATATGGGACGCGCACTTGGCGTGCCCAAAAACGATCCTGCGGACCAGGGGACCCAGTTTCTGTCCGATGTTCATGAGGCAGGTGAACACTATGCTTAATTGGTTATAAGGAGAAAACGTCGCCCTATCTTTGCGCTAGGCCAATGGCCTTGTCGGAGCGTTTCAATGGGACGTTGAAGCAGAAGTTGCGTCGGCCTCTGTGCAGAGCAACCTCGTGAGTGGGATCCTTTGTTCCTGCTGTACTGTTCCGCCTTACATGGAGGTTCCGCAGGAAAGCATGCGGGTTTTTTCCCCCGTTTGAATCTGTATGGCAGAACAGTACGAGGACCACCAGATCCTGAAGCAGATTGTGGACCCATGACGATGTGTGGAACCGGGGTTAAGGAAGAAAGTCGTATACGTGGTCGATCTGCGCAACCGCATCGCTGCCAATTAGCCAGCTTGCTCAGCCAACCACTTGCAGTCGGCCAAAAACCAAGTACAAAGGCTTTGTACCGACCGACGCAGTGTTGAACGCTGGTTGAGCGGGTGATGAGGTGTTGCTTCTCCTTCCACAAAGAGAACAAGTTGCAACTTGCTTGGCAGGGCCCTTTTGTAGTCTGCAGTCGGGTGGGTGACTGGGACTATGGATTCGTTGAGCGAAGGCAAAGGACGCCTGTATCATGCCAACCTCTTCGGAGGCATACGATACGACGAATTCGTGCCAGGCAGGCTTCACCCTGTCGTTGTGGAGAGTGGCGATGAGCACGCTCGTGTCGGTGGCTCAGGACATCCCCACGTTCCTCTCGATGAGGAAGAGTCGTGGCAGGATGTTTGGCTTCGGGTCTAACCCTTCTCAGCACCCAGACTGACCAACTGCACGACTTGTGCCAGGAGTTCCAGGGACGTACTTACAGATCGGCCCCTGCACAGTACCCTGGGCGAATGTACACTGGCATTGACCACCGAGACCCCAGTTAGGAGTCAAACAGTACCTCTGCCTCACTCTCAGGGTCTGTAATCCAGCAGCGAGGTGCAGGCCATGTTGAGGTTGGGGGTCATTGAACGTGCGAGTTCTCCGTATCATCCCCCATCCTTCTGGTAACGAAGTAAGGATGGCAAAATGAGGTTCTGCGCTCGATTTTGTGACTGAATAAGGTTCGCCGGTCGAAGCTTAACCTATGCCGGATGTCGACCAAATCTTCGCTCAGCTGAGTCGGGCCAAGTACTTCTCCAAGTTCGATCTCGCGAAGGGGGATACTGGCAGATTCCATGCGCCCAGAGAGGACAAACCCCATACGGCATACACGACGCCTGAAGGGCAGTTCCAGTGGAACGGGATGCCTTTTGGCCTCAAACTGCTGGAGCAATTTTCAGGTTAGCGTCATGCGACAGTTGCTTCTCCCCGCACGATACGCCAGATTTGAACAATTTCTTGGACGACCTGCTACTCAGCTCGGTGGATTGGGACGCTCGCACGTTTCGCTCCTCCGTCGTCTGTTCCTTTCGTCTGCGCGAGAGGTTCAGATGTCGGCCTCCTTCCAAATGTCAGCTTGGTCTGGACGAGATTTCCTTTCTGGGGCATCATTGCGGCGTGGTTGATTGATCCTGAGGAGGAAAGGTGACCAAGTTGCAAGTGCCATAAACTCCTGAGTACTAAAAGGGAATTGCGGTACATTCCTTGGACTTGCGGGATACTACGCAAGTTCATCCATGGACTTCGCAAAGGTTTGCCTTGCCCTCACTGACCTGACCAAGGGAAAAAGCCAGAACGTCTGATTGTTTTTAGGATGGAGAGTTGCAACAGGCTTTTGACGCCTTGAAACGGCCCTCACTACTCGCCCAGTCCTGGCTCTCCCGATCCTAGTCTCCCTTTAGTCCTGCGTATGATGCATCTGCCGAGTGGGATTGGGGGCTGTGTTGCTTCAAGATCAGGGGAAGAAGGGACTCCAACCGCTTGCTTATGCGAGCCATAAAATCACCAGACGCGAGAACTCACCGCCCGTACCACGATTGAACAGAGTGTTTAGCAGTCGTGTGGGGCACGGAAGTTTTATCCCTATTTGTACCGGCGTGAAGTTTGTGCTGGAGAGCGATCATCATCCTCTCCAGATACATGGGACCGGATCCGGCCAGTCAGTCGGACTGCTGGGTTGGGCAGTGAGCTTGCAGAGTCATGCGTTCACTTTCCGTCATATCAAGGGTTCTGTAAACTACGGATGCTGACTATCTTAGGCGAGCTCGTATTCAGCACGTTGGCTAAAGTCAGTCAGTAGGGACATCCCCTCAACATGGTTTATATCCCCTTTGGTCTCTGTTTATCAGGTGTTGAAGTGACAGTTTTCCACTTCAGTGATGTTAACGGTAGTGAATCACCAATGGTCGGATTACTTTCATGGTTGGAGGTTTGCTTTAGTTGTTTGATAATGTAGTTTATGTATTCCCTGTGTGATTCGATCGTGGAATGTTTGTACTGGATTCATGTACTCTGTCGATCACAGAGAGTTGGGTTCGGTCCCTTGTTGGGAAGTTGCACATGCGAAAAGGTTCAAAGGACAGCACTGTATATCAGAGAAAAAGGATGCTTTTAGAAGGGGGGTTTGTCCGAGTTTGTCACGAGGCCCTACGACGGTCGGACCACCTAGGGTGGCGGAATTACTTATTTTGTTTATTGTCGTTGCTGTCGTGATTGTACCCGTCCCTGGTGTGGCTTGTGGTGCAGTTGCACCCTAGGTTGGTTCAGCTCAACTTCCCGGTTTGATTTCTCTCTCTCTCTCCTCTAATTCCACCGCCCGTGCTATTATTCCTGAAAGTTACGGGTGTGGCGGTACCTTTCTCTCGAATTTCTGTCTATCGGCCTCTCGCCTGTTCTTTTTACCAGTCGCACGTGCTTCGTTTCTTTTAGTTTGAAATATGCTCACTCTGTGACGCAGCATGGCATGGTTTTGGCCGCCTTGCTGACGGAGGTTAGCTCTTCACTCGAGCGGAGGAAAGATGTCTCTGGGGGGCGCCTGCTCCAGTCCCAGGGTTCTTTACCTCTATCGTCGAGGAGTACAAGTCAGTAATTTCAATTCCTGCAGTCGGCCTTGAGGAAGGGGAAATCGCTTCTTCGGTTTCCGCATCTTTCTCCTCTGTCATATCGACTGGACAGAGGGTAGAGAGAGACCTTTGGCCGCCTCTTCGGGGTCACCCACGGGTTTAGTGGTAAGCATCATTTCGTGGTCTGTATTTGTGTTGGTGTGTTTGTTGTTAGCGGTGCTTAGTCTTCGCTTTTGCGCAATTTTCTTTTATCTTTCGGAAATATCGTAAGAGATATATTCGTTGAGACCTTTTCTATGGTTAATTCCATCTTTAACCTGGCCATTCTAAATTATTTCAAAATTCTTTCTCCTGTTTATGTATCCTGGTGATGCGGAAGTCGGTGGGGAATGGGGGAGAGAACCTGGTAGATTCAGGGTTGGAACTGTTGGTCTCGCTCGTCCGCCCCTGTCACATTCTCCGGACTTTTATCCCCCCCCCCCACCCCCCCCCCTTCGGCCACCGTCTGTTTGTGTGTGCAAGGAGAACGAGTTTTATGTTCACGAAGCGTGCGTAAGCATGATTTGTCGTTCGGATGGGATGCGTGGTTGGAATTTGTGTTATTTTGAAATGTGTTTAAAAATGTGACAATTGTGCCATTGGGAATTATTATTTACAAATGTGGTGGCAGCAATTCATTAAGCGTGGTTCGCTTGTGTTTGATTTATTTCCTAAGGAAGGAAAACGTTAAGCGGAGTGAGAGAAGAGTGAAGATAATTCATGTTGTTTTATAACCTGTTGATTTATGCAGTCTTTTACCTGCATGAGTGGAGGAGCTGATTCGAAGATTTTCTGTGTGCGTTGAATACACTTCCCTCGCCCATATGCGAGTGGCTACTAAAGACTTGTTACAGCAATGGTCAGACCGGTACTGACGGCAGGGTTTCCAGTACCCTTCTTCCTTCCTCCTCCTTCTTCTTTCCTCCTTCGACTCTCCTCCCAGCTTACGTCCTCCCCCCTCCAGGGGGCTTCACCTGGTGCACGATCCTGGATGGTGCCAGTACTGGTCGAGGCCACGTTCTGGTCGAGACCACGGGACGGGATGGGGGAAGCCACACGCTGATCGAGGCCACGCCTTGGTCGGGGGACGAGGGCTGGTAGAGACGCCCGCCGTTCTTGATGGCCGGCCTGGACCCCCGTCCAGGACTCCAGTAACAGTACGTACCCCCCCCCCCCGGGACACGGCTTCACTGCCCTCTTGGAAGTCGAGGGATGTCGGCTTTTGAGAGACTCCCTGAGAGAAACAACCCGGGCTCGGTGCACCTAGTGCGACAGGGTGCTCCCAGCAGACTCGAAGGGGGCAGGGGTGTGCACGCACCTCCATGGTGTTGGGAAGGGTTCCAATGCTGGATAATATTTCCTTAGAATTGTGTATTTGTCATATGTGCTGGAATGCTGTAAGTGTTGACCCTGTGCCGGTCGTATCGGCGAATTCTTATTTATAATTCGTGAATGTTTGTGGGTGCGGGAGTGCTTGATTGTGATTGTGCATGTTGTGTCGCGTTTGGAGTGCTGATCGTGAATCGTGCGGTTGTGTGCGTGGAGTGCTTGATCGTGATTGTTTGCATGTTTTGTGCGTTGGAGTGCTTTATGGTGTTCGTGCATGGTGGCGTGGTTGGAATGTTATTATGCTGGTGTGAATAAATGGCGGGTGTTGTATCGTAATCTTTATTGTGTGGTCTCTTGCGGAGCGTGTGGAGGTCAGTCACTCCCTTCTATCCCACTGACGATCTGTCAGGCAGACCTCCAGGGTCGGTCGTGACACCTTCTATACCAAGGTTGTTGGTTATTCGATACTGTGCGGCTTTTCAGGGCTGGAAGTAGGGCGTATTCTTCAGTGATCTTTTTTTTTGTTGCAGAGGGTCAAGGGATGTCGTTGAGATCCATGCTTGGTGTTTTCTTCCCTTGTCGCCCAAGTACTCCTCTGCTTGTTTCGCAGTGGACTGCACTCATTGGAAGCCGGTGTTTGTGAGGTCGTTGTGTCATTGTCAGGAGGTTGAGTGGCCGTGACCGCCCCGAGGTGTGCTGGAATGCCTCTTCTATCTATGGGTCTTTTATCTTCTTAGCGTCAACTTGATGCGTGGCCTGCGCCGTTGGTACTTTTTCTTCAATTTGTCTCATTGTGAGCAGCACGAGTAGTGGTCGCTGCCCTATATCAGCCTCTGGAGTATGTCCTTGTCTTTGCTTTAATGATGCTTGTTTTGTGAAGCGCCGAGGAGTGAGGACAAAGTCGATTCTGGTTGCGGAGTCATTCCGTTCGGCGCATGCCAGGGGTGTCGTTTCTTCTGAACAGTTTGTGGGGGGGTATAAAGGGTTGTTGGCAAATGGTGAGCGTTGGGGTGCAGGCAAAAACTCCAGAAGGCGAAGTCCCTGTCGTTAGTTTCCCCTGTGTCCTTACCTTATTGACCCACTGTTCCAGCCCAGTCTTTGTAGGATCTGGGGCCGACTTAGGCGTTGAAGTCCCCTGAAACTATGATGATGTCTTTCTTGGGGCTTTTCAGCTGGATGTATTTCTACTTTATCGTAGAATTCTTCCATCACAGATCTTCGTGGTGGTATAGTTGAGATACACCTGTATGATGTTGATGTTCTTTGGTTTGGCTGGACACACGGAATGTGATGATTTCGCTGTTAACAGGTGTGCAGTTCAGATGCATCCAGTGATTTCTTTGCGTACGATTAGAAAGCTACGCCTTTTTCATGAAGTGACTCCTCGCCACTGTACCACATCTTGTGTCCTTCCTCTGTGATTGCTTCTCCAAAGCCTGTCCATCTTACTTCCGACATACCCACAATGTCCCATTGGTAACGTCTCAGCTCGTGCTCTAGTTCTTTTACTTTGCCGCACTGATGGAGTGCACGAACATTCCAGGTTCCAATGGTAATTTTCTGAGTTGGCAGCTTGTATGATGTCTTTTCCCCAGTAGCTGACTTTTCACTTCCACCCTGGTGCCTGTCAGTGGGAAGCGCGGTCGTTGGTAACCCGGGCCCCGGCCGATCCGGTATGTTGCTGGCTATGGTTGTATCTCTCGTGATTTTTCTGTGGGCTTAGGTTAATCCTTGGTGGCGCCAATCCCCTCTCCAAGTCTCCTACTGTGACAGGTCGACAAATGGTCTGCTACTGGTAAAGCTGTAGCCCAGTACTACCTGCTGTTGATACTAGCATGCAAAACACATGTTATCTATTTCATTTCCCTCATCGTATTTTCGTTTGTATACAGTGGAGACCTTACTACATCTGCGTCGTATAATTCTCCGGAAAGCCGTGCTATTTTAAGCATCTTTTGTTTACTACGTTTAGGCATGCGCCCTCTACCGTGCAAAGGAAAGGAAAACCCCGAATCTTAAGTCTACCATGCTAACCTTTGACACTCAGTGTGTGTACTTCTGTGGGTCCTGTTCATGGGGTTCTTGGATTTTGGGGTTTTTTATTTTTTCTTTGGATTTAGAAACCCCCAAGGGAAAAAATTTTAAAAAAGTTTAACCCCTTTCCATGTTCATTAGTACTTTCCTTAAAATTTTTTCATTTTTTGTGTTTCCCCAAATTTTTTTCACCCTTTTGTACCCTTTTCCCGTGGGATTTTTCCCGGACACTTGCCTCGTATACATTTTGCCTAAATTTCCTGTTTGGCCAAAGGGGAAAGTTTTCTTAAGGGGGTCGAACCCCTAAAATTTTCAAACTTGAAAAATTTCAAACCCAACCGTGGGAAAAAATAACCAAAAGGCATATAATACATCATTGAACAAAAAAGTTAAAAAACCACAAAAGTGATCTTTGGGGCAGCAATTTCTCAGCAACGATCCATCCCCTCCTGTCCCAGTCGCCCCGTCCACCCCCCGTTTCCGAAACCCCCCCCCCCCCCCCCTTCCCCAAAGAGAGAGCGAGAAAAAAAAGGGAAGGGAACCGCGAACCCCTTTTCGGGGAAGGGGGGGTTGTGGTTGGGGCGGGTGTGGGGTCACGGGGGACTTCATGCGGGCCCAGCTGTTTTCTTTGTTGACCACTAAAAAAAAATCCTTTTCCTACCCCCTTTCCCTTTTTTTAAAACCCTTAATTTGTATACTTCATCACCCAGGGTAAATTTATTGCCCCCCCCTATGTTTCCCTTTGTATTAAATTTCGAAATTTTTAAAAACATGTGTAGGTAAAAAACCGATTTCTTTTATTTATTCAAACCTTCAACTTCCAAATTTTTCCCTTTTTTAACTTGATTTTTTTTTTTTTTTAAATTTTTTTTTTATATGCACATTTAACAATTTGTTTGACTTTTAAACCCAAATTTCTTATTCCAGACTTTTCCCTGTCCCCACTTTTCACTCTTGCATACCCGAAAATTCTGACAGCTTTTACCCATACGCACACGCAATCTTTCCAAACAACCAAAAGGCGCACTACCGAATGTTTTTCTTTTTCCCCCTTTCCCCTTCAGGAAAACAATTTCCCAAAATTTCCCCATCTTTCCACTTGTAAAACGTTTTTTACCTCTGTATCTCTCCCACACTGAGGGGACAAATAAATCTGCACACATGTATCTCTCCTCACTTTGGGGAGACAAATCAATTTTAAAAACAGGAATCCCCTCAAAAACCATGAAGAAAAAAAAAATCCCCCCATTTTTCTCCCCCTACACTGAGAGAAAAAAAAATAATCTAGTTCCGCTTCTTAAACCGTGGCCTTTCCCACATTCCGTTACCCAAAAAAAATTTCCGTACCAGGAAAACATAACCCCCGTAACCCACGGGGGACCCGGGGGCCCAATTTAAAAGCTTCTCCCTTTCTCAATTCCCGGTCTCTCTCTCTGAGACAATATACTCCCCCCTCAAACTCTCCTGCCCGGGAGATACGAGTCTCAAATTCTCTCCTGGGGGTTTCTTCGGGCTTTTTGAGAAAACGACGATTTAAAATCCTCCCGGGGAGTTGGTACCTGCTGGGGCCCGGGAACTACCAGTGTTTTTTCCTCACACAGGGCCATCTTAAACCCAAACCCTGGGGGGTTTTAAAGGTGAAGGGTGAAGGGGGGGGTTTTAAAAAAGGGTAAAGGGGCCCTGAAAAAACAAATTTAAGGTTCGTGAAAAAGGAAACCGGGTTTTCCAAATTCAACATAAAATTCTTCCCTTTCTTTTTTCTTTATTTACCCCCTTTTGTAGCTTTCCCCAAAAACTATCAAATCACCCCCGGGTTAATAAAACTGGTCAAAAAAAGGGGACCCCCCCCCTGACGGTTCGGGGGTCTCTGGCCTTTGGGGGTTTAAAAACTGCTTTTTCCCCCCCCTTTCCCCCAGGGGGGGGGAAATACTCAGGGTTTTCAAAACACAAAACCAACACCTTACCTTACCGGGCCCTTTTAAAAACTATCACTCAGGGGCCCCACTTTCCCCCCAAAATGCCACATTCGTTTTTTTAAAGGGAGTCATACTCAAAATTTTATTTTGGGGACCCCGCTACACTGTCAACCCAAATATGAAAATTCCCCTTTAAATTTTGGGGCAGGGGGGGGAAATTTTCATATCATTAACTACATGCGAGGGGACTCACATCCTTGATGTGGGGGGTTACTCACAGGGGAAAACCCCCCACCCTGGGATAAAAAAATTTTCCCCAAAAAAAATTTTTTAAAATTTATTTTACAATTCACTGAACCACAATTTCACCCCTGAATCTAAAAATCCCAAACCCATCACAAAAAAATTCAAAAATTTAATAATCAACGAATAAAATTTCAATCATCATGACCCACCATAAAAAGATTTTTCAAATTTCCCGTCTTTTTTAAAAAAATCATTCAAAATTTGTCACCAATCCCCACAAAAATACTTTCAAAAATTACATGGATAAAAAAAAATTTTGGGGTATTAGCAATTCAAAGTAAAAATTTGTTTTACATTAAGTTTTTAAAGAACATTTTTTCCCTCGATTTTTGTTCCCCTCAAAAGTTTAAAACCCCCCTCATAAAATGAGAAAACTTCCAAGTGGAATGTTTCTAAATAACATGTAAAAAAAATAAAAATATTTTAAAAACATAGTCTTTTTCCCCCAAAATTTAGTTATAGCCCATTGAAAAAAAAAATTTTCCCCAATTGTTGAAAATAAAACAAATGAAAAAAAATTTGGGTTTTTTTTGTTCTTTTGGCACAATCAAAACTTGTGTTTTTCCCATTTCAAAAGTTATTTGCTCCCCCACACATACTTATATTTTTCATTTTTTACAAGCAAATTAGACATAAATATACTTTGTTTTTTCCCCCATTGTAGCAAAGAAAAAAAAAATGTTTTTTCCTTAAAAACATAAATTAGTTTTTGCTTACAAAAAATTTTTAGTACTTCAAAAACAAATTTTTGCATAAATACCACTTAAATTTAAATCGTCAGTAGCATAAACGGCACTGTCAAAAAGTGATCACACCGTAATCTTTAAAAAAAGAAAAAAACGGGAATTTGTCTTTCCCTTAAGAAGTTACATTTGCCCTTAAAAATTCACCAGGGGGAAAAAAACAAAATCGGGCCATGACTTTTTGGGTGTTCCACATGGTTAACAGTAAACTGGAATTCCTGAAAAAGGGCCAAAGACCATTTTTAAAAAAAACCTGCTTTCTTAGTCTTTGACGTTTTCAAAAAACCCCAGGGGCCCTATGGCATTGTAACGGGGAAACTTTTTCCCGCCCAAAAACCCTGGCAAACTTCTCCCCGCCCATAAAATTCCCAACCCACCCTCTAAATTAGTGGATATTTCCCCCTGTGTCTTTGAGAACTTTTTACTGGGGCCGGTTTTTGGCACGGGATTAAAAAAAGCATTTTTTTTCCTGAAAACATCCCGCCCCCTTCCCTTTTAGAATGGCTTTCCAAGTTTTAAAAAAAGTCTTCTGAAGAGGGGGGGTAAAAATAAAAACGGGAAATGATTTGGGGGGGTGTTCTAAACACACTAAAAAAGGCCTTCGGGCCTCATAAACCCCACACAAATTTTTGTTCTTCGTCCCTTTTTTAAAGTTCAGTAAAGGGGGGCCCTTTCGGGGAGCAAAGGGGGGTACTTTTTCGTCATTAAGACAACAACCCGATGGGACCTGATCTTTTCTTTGAAATTTGGGTTTGGGGGTAAGGTTTAAAATTTTTTCCACTTTCTTTCCTCTGGCATCATTTTTCCCACTAAAATTTTGTGCCCCCAAAAAAACCGAGAGTTTAAAAACCCGGGCAGGGAATTTTTTGATGGTCTTCCCAGTAAAACCCAAAATTTTTCTGAGTCTGCAAAAAACGGGCTCTTTAAGTTAGAAAGGAGGTCACTCCTGACTTTGCGGGCCAAACAAAATGTTTTTAAAAAAAAAATGACTGCCCCCCATTCAGGGAGTTTCGGGTTCGCATATTCGGGCCCAAAAGAAGCGGGGGGCTTTTTTGAAAACCCAAAAAAGGGGCATTTTTGTCCATGGAAAAGCCCAAAAAGGGTTTAAAAACCCTGTTTTTTCCCTTGTCGTTTCGCCTTTTGGAAATTTCTGCCAGTCCCCTTTTTGTAAAGCCCCTACTTTCAAAAAAAATTTTTTCCCTCTGGGGGAGCTGACACAGAATTTCTTTTTTTGGGGGATGGGTTTGGGCACCCAAAAACCCAACAGTGATCTTTTTTCTTTTCTGAAATCGATGCAGAAACGCACTGATCCCCCCGGTTTTTGTCCCCCAAATCCCACTGGTGAGCGGGAGGGAAAATGAAAGAATTCTACCCCTTTTTAAACCCCTTTTCATTACTTTGTTTCCCTTCCCAAACCCTCTTTTTTGCAAATGGGGGGGGAAAGGTCTGGTTCGCCCCTGGTATTTAGAATTTTAACTGAATACAAAGGGGTTCAATACCATTTAAACTTACCGGGGTTTACCGTAACAAAAATCCGGGAAAGTTTTTTAAAATGCTTTGAGTGTTTTTTAAATTTGTAGACAAATCATTCGACGGGAAACCACATCCTCATAGGTTTCCCCTTGATAGACAAATGGGAAGGGGGACAACATCATCTGCACTGGGAAAGTTAACAATTTTACATTTGCTGGGTTTTCCCTTAAATTTTGATCTGTCCCGTACGTTACATTGGGACAAATTCATCATGATAATGTTGTCAAGTTAAAAAATTTCGATACGGGGAAAATCCATTTAAAACCGGGCTGAATTTTATTTGGGCCCTTTGTACTTCAACATCTTCTTCAAAAAATTTCACATGGAAAAACCTTTCAGTGTTTGCCCTTTTTTATCTAAAATTTTTGCGAAAGTTTTTCGACGACCTGAAAAAAGGGAACCTTCCACATAACAAAAAAGCTTGTTTTTTTTTCATTTAGTTGTGCACAAGGCTTTATCCCCCAAAACTGAAAGGAAAGTGCCCTTTGCTTTTCTGTCTGCAAAGAAAATTGAAAACATCCAAAAATTTTTTTATCAGCTGAATGTTTTAGCCCAACTCACAGGGAAACCTTTTTTAAACGATTTAAGCCGTTCAAAACGATTGGTAAACATTTTTTTCTGTCAGGGGATGTCCGTCTTTTCCCTCCATTGTGCATCAAATTTGATCCAAAAGGGCCCCTTTTGGGGATGTCCGGAAAAAAAAGCTCAAATGGGAGAGAATCCCCGCCCTTTTGTTCGGGAATTTCCCCTTTTGCAAAAAAACAAAAAACCGGTTTTGAAAAAGATCCCATTCTGGGGTCTTGCCTTGCAAAACCCTTTCAAAAAATGGACTTTAAAAGTTCCTTGAAACGTTCAAAACCTTTCCATTCGATTGGGGGGTGATATGGCGTGGGTTAAATGGAAAAGATTTAAAACAGTCTGTAAATTTCTCCATGGGGATCAGAAATGAAATTGCGTTCCACCCAAACCCAGAAAAATTTTCGTCTGGGGGCCCCCCTCTGGGAAAAAAAGGGAAGTAAGGCTTTTCCCGGGGACGATACTGGGGGAAAACTTCTTCATGGAATCGTTTTTGGTACCTTGTTGCGTATCCACCAAAGTCAAAATTTTAGCGGGTATCCCAAAAGACAGTGGGAGGGGCCAAAAAGATCAATAGCTTTTCCTTCCGAAAATGGAACGGGGAAATTTAGGGATTTTTTGCAAAGGGCACATGGGGCCCGGGCCTTTCTGAGTTTTTCTTTTGGCAAAAATGGGCACAGAGCGGGATATTTTTGTAACTTCCTTTTACACTTGGGGCCAAATAAAAAAAAATCAAGAAATCTCTTTAATGTTCTTTTTATTCCGCATGAAACCCCGAACAATGCATCAAGGCCCTTTTGCAGCACTGTTCTCTGTGGTTTTTTTCCCCAACTTGTCTGTTTTTCCTTTTTCCCGGTACACATTTAAAAAGGGCAGAGTCCAGTAAATTTTTGGGGTTTTTCCGTTGGTTTTCGTCCCGTGAAAGTTGTTTAGCCCGCAGAAAAATAAATTTTCGCAGCGTTCCCCGTCTTTTTTCCCCCCATTTTTTTTTAAAACAACTGGGGGAAAACTGGGTTCTCCATTTGAGACTTTTTGCGGGTTTTAGCCCTTTTTTTGCTCTATACGTTTTATTAGAAATTTACAAACAAGGGGAAAAAAACGATCCTCCAAACCACCTTTACGGGGAAACGGAAAACCCGGGAAAAGGGGCCCCAAAATCAAAAATCCCCAGACTGGGGTTTTCAATAACACCGGCCGTAAGAAAACCAAATAGTACGGGTTTTTTTACGACCTTTAAATTTTTGCCAACGGGGAAAAGTTTCAATCTTGCCCCCAAACGGGTACACTTTTTTGGGCAGTGTTGGGGAATTTCGGTTTTTGAAGGAAAGAAAAAAATTTTTCCCCTACACCACAGTTTGTGCCAAACCCCGTGGCTCGCAAAACCAACCCGGCCAAAAACCAAATTTATAGGCCTCCGTTTCTAACACCATCCCTCAACAGATTGGGTCCCGGTTTCCCAAAAAAAGGCCTTTTTCACCAAAATCTGGGGACAAAAGCGGGTTTTGAATCACCCCGGGCTGAAAAGGGGAAATTTTGTTTTTAGATGGAAATTTTGCCCTCACAAAAAGAAAAAACGCATTGTCTGATTTGGCAACTGACTGATTTTGGGGGAACTTCTGTTTTGGCCACGAAAATGGGCCCCCAAAGGGGCTACTGGGGTCGTTTTCCACGCCTCGGAAAAAGTTTTTCTGAGGAGTAACGGGGCTTTTTGGGGGTATACTGGTATTTTTCGAAAGTCACTCAAAACCGGGGAAAAAAGATCCCTGTCCCCTTCCCCCCGGATAGGTATACCCCTTTAGGAAATCAAAAAGACCCACGATTTTTCCCTTTTCCGTAAAATTTTTTGTCCTGATGGGGTAGTAAATACCATAGATTTAAAAAATGGGAAAAATTCCCCCCTTTTCCCACCACGCCCTTACCTTTTTTTAGGATACAAACTGATCACCATCTGAAACATTTTTTCCCCTTTTTTAAAAGGGGGTTTTTTAAGGGGAAATGGCCAATCTTTTCCCCCCCGCTCTGGAAAAAAATTTTCTCTAAGAAAAGGGGATCTCGCATGGGCTGAAAAGGTTTTTTCTTTTAAAATAAAAACGAACCCCTCGATCCAAAAAAATGACTCATAAAGGATCAGAAAAAAAACCCGGGAAAAATTCTCCTTTTTCAGGCGCAAAGAACCGGAAAAAAGTTTGTGGGGGAAAAAGTTCAGCAAACATGAAAATTTTTTAGGGGTTCTTTTTTTCAACTGGGTCCCAAGTTTTTAAATTTTTTTTTTCGGCAAGTGAGGGGGTTCAAAGTCAAGGCCCACCCCCAAAAAACGACGCCCAAAATACAATGCCACTTTTCCGGGGGGAACCACAAGACCCTTGCGTTTACTTTTTAAAAAGGGAAAAGGGGAAAACTTCTATGTCATCCCTTTTTTTTTTCCCCGACAAAAAAACGGGAACTTTGGAATATATTTCCCCTTTTGGGTTTAGGGGATGGCTGGGGGAAACCCACTGGGGGGAGGTTTTTTCGATGCCTGGGGTTTCTTTTTTTTTCACATCATTCTTTCTAACTGCCTCAACTTTAAAATTTACTTTTCCCCCCTTCAATCCCTTTCCCTGTAATTTATTTTCTTCAGGGGTTTTCCCCCCCGTACCCATTTGGTTCAGCTTTCCCCCGGTTTAAACTTTTTTTTCAATTTCGGCCCTTTCCCCCTGTAATTTATTTTTTTTCAGCTTCGCTTCCCCTGTAGTCCCTTTTTTTTTCAACTTCAATTTCCCTCTGTTTAAACTATTTTCTTTAGCTTCAGCTTCCCCCTGTAGTCCTTTTTTTCTTTCTATTTTTTCTTCACTTTATTCCCTTTTCTTTCTTTTTTTTCTCTTTTCTTGCCCCGTCTGGGGCCCATCTATAAATTTTTTGCACATAATTAAATAAGTTTTTCCCCCATCCAAAAACCCCAAAAAAATTTTTCCCCTTTTTTAACATATCTATCAAAATCATCCATAATGAAACCGTCAGATATAACAACCCAAAAAAAATCCAAATTTTGAATAAAAAAGGGGATATATATGATAATTTTGTTTCACACAAAACCCTAATTTAGTATATTTCAAATACAAAAATTTTTTTCCGGGGGTTTTAAACAAAAGGGCCGTTTTCTTTAAAAAAGGGTAGATATGAAAACCAAGGAATGTATTTTTTTTTTCCCCCAAAAAAATTTCCCAAAAGCATCAAAATTTGGAAATTTTGAAAAAAAAAAAAATGAAGTTTTAATTGGGGGAAAAAATGTTTTCCCTTAAGAAAAGGAAAAAAAAACACCAAAAAGTTTTCGGGGAAAAAAAATTCCTTAAAAAATTTTAGTTCTCAAATGTTCTTGTTGGCGTCTTTTTTCTTACTTAATTTCAAAAGAATTTTTCAAAAAAAAAATGTAAAACCCCTTTTACAAAAAATTTAATTTTAAATTTTTCAAAACAAATGGGAAACACAAACAATTTTTAAAAAAGGGGGGAAAAACAAACTACCGGAAATTTACCTAAAAAAATGAAATTGTAAAAAAAGAAAAAATAGATGGCGTTAATTTAGGGGAAGGTTTTTAAAAGATTTTTGGAAAAAAGGGGGGGGGGAAAAAGGGAAAAGAAAGGATAACAGGACCCAAAAAAAGTGAGGAGGAAATCAAAAAAAAAAAAAGGAACCCTCAACAGCACCCATGGTCACTGTCCCCGTGAAAAAAATTGGGAAAGGGAAAAAAAAAAAAGGAAAAAAACAACTCACTCACAATAACACAACAAATACAGAATTTTGCAAAATTAAAAAACAATTTAATTAATAAATGCACATTCAATCAAAAATCAAAGAAAAAACTCGCACCACACCCCGAAAAAAAAAAAAAAAATTTAAACAAAAAAAAAATTTTATTTGGACCCCGGCGGGAATCAACTCCACCAACCCACATACTGCGTGGGCGGAGGGGGAAAATTGGTCCCACATTTTAGGGGGAAGGGGGAAAAATCAAACTGAAACAATAGGGAAAACGAAAGGGGAAAAAGAATTTTTGAGAAGGGGAAAAAAAATTGACTCCCCCAAAAGGGATGTCCCCCCGCTAAAAAGCCCGAAAGAGGTTTTGGGCTAAACAGTCCGGGGGAAAGGGGACAAAAAATTTTTTAATTTTGGGGGGAAGGGCAAAAAATTCAAAGCCCGCCCCCTTGCTGCCAAATTTCGAGGGAAAAGGGGGTTTAGGCTATCGGGCCTGAGGGGGGAAAGGGTCAAAAAAAAATCCTCCAAAAAAAAAAAAACCCTTTAAAGGGTAGAGCAACCAAAAAAATCCAACCCCCTTTAAACCCCACATAAAAAACAAAAAACAACAACAAATGCAAAAAATTA